>JAHZNP010000404.1:0-64139 GCA_020615345.1 Triops cancriformis | reverse complement strand
ACCCACGTGGAAAGAAAGAAATTGTCCATGTGCCTCCTAGTAACCAAGGTAAATATGATCCTAATACCATTCGTGTTCCAACTTGTCATGTGGCTATGGTTAATGAATACAATATTTCATGACTGTGAACAGTTAAGAAAGTGGGAGCAACCACCGATATTAGCGGCGAGTTTGAGATGGGCTATCAGTATCATTTCCACATGGAGACACAAATTACTATTTGCGAGCCAATTGAAGACGGACTGGTTGTACACTGCGCGACGCAAAACATAGACGGGACTCATATGGTTGTATCAAAGCTGTTGAACCTCCCTCGCAGCAAGTAATATCAGAATTCTACACTTAATATATTTAATTTGTGAAACTATTCATGAATTTTGATGTACTATTGCTTAAAATGCTTAGTCATGTTCCTTTTTCTCTCAATTTAGGATCAACATCTCAGTTAGACGACTGGGAGGTGGCTACGGAGGGAAAATTTCGCGTTCTGGTTTGCCGGCTTCCATTTGCGCCTTAGCTGCGTACAAACTGAATTCGCCGGTTCGTTTGCAGCTTTCGCTTGAAGAAAACATGCAGATGATCGGTGGTCGACCGCCTCTCTATCTGAAATATCAAGCTTCTATTGATGATGCAGGAAAGTTGCAAACTGTTCAACTTGACGTTTATAGCGACGTTGGCTGTTCCTTCAATGAAAATAAGGCGGGTTTTGCAGCCATGATGCCCATGATAATCTATCAACCAGCTCAATGGATAATTAACGCTTACGGTGTACGCACAGACCTTCCAGCTAACACTTACTGCCGCTCACCAGGTAGAATATTCAGCTTTCTGTCAACAAACGGCCTTTCACATTTTTTTCCCGAAACAATTAATACATAAAGGAACCACTGATGCCATTGCTATCATTGAGCATGTCATGGATCACGCTGCTAAAGCTACTGGTCGAGACCCTATTGATATCCGCGTGCTTAACTTCAAATTAGAATCTCTAACTGGGAAGGTTGGAGACCCTATGGTCGATATAATAACCAAATTAAGAACTTCTTCGAACTATGATGACCGTAAGCTGCAAGCGGACGCTTTTAATAAAGTAGATACAAATGAGTTGCACGATTTAGACCGGTAGTATCTGTTATTGTTTTTTGTAGGCCAATCGCTGGAAGAAGCGTGGAATTTATCTGATGCCCATTACTTTCCCATTATTGTATGGTGGCAATTTGACCAACTGTACCGTCGCTATCTTTCATCAAGGTGGTTCAGTAGTTGTTTCTCATGGAGGCATTGAAATGGGACAGGGCACCAACACGAAAGTATGCTTTTTTAGTGTACTTGCTTTTTTCATTAATCTAGACCTGAGTGAGAGTAATTCGATAGCCAGCTTGTTAAATTTATTTACTTACTTTTTTTATTGATTTGTATTATTACTTTTCAAAGGTGGCCCAAACCGTAGCTTATGCATTGGGATTAGACCTCACTATGGTCCAAGTGAAACCCACTGATACAGTGATGGCACCGAATAGTACGACAACAGGAGCCAGTGTGACTACCGAATATAATTGCTATGTAAGCTCCGTGGTGTATTTCGGAAAGTTTTAACATATTTTATTTTTATTTTATCGTTTACGGATGCAAAGGCTGCGTTGATGTGTTGCAATGACTTAAAAGCTCGCATACAACCCATAAAAGACCAAATGGGTGGCAGCCCTGCATGGGCGGACTTGGTGGAAGAATGCTACCGTCAAAATGTTGACCTTTGCGCACGTCATTAGTACATCCACTTCCTTTAAAATTTAAACAATAGCTGTATCCATTTCGGTTTGTACTAGTGCGTCTGCTCTGGATGGGTTGCTTGATTACTTGGTCCGCGGTGCTGTTGTTACGGAAGTGGAACTAGACGTATTAACAGGCGAACGTCAGGTATTGCAAAAAAAACAAAAAACAATCTATTGAGATTTCATTCCTAGACTTATACCTTTTGAATTTAGGTTGTTAGAGTGGACATTTTGGAAGATGTCGGCCAAGCTTTGAGTCCTCTTATCGATATTGGGCAAATAGAAGGCGGGTTTATCATGGGCTTAGGATTGTGGCTCTCAGAAAAAATGGTGTATGACCCTACAACTGGGCAGCGTTTGATCATTAATACTTGGGTAAGACGCGAAAAGATTGGAGCTCTAACATTTTCTATTATTCTTTTATCGTTTTGCGCAGGATTACAAGCCGCCGTCCGTGAAAGACATTCCAATTGACTTCCGCGTGAGTTTCTTGGAAAATTCTGTAAATCAACAAGGAGTTTTGGGCTCTAAAAGTAAAGCAGTCTATCCTGCAAAATATGGGGTTTTAAACGTTATTTTTCCATGTTTACAGCTACTGGAGAGCCTTCGCTCCTGATGGCATTTTCGGTAGTACTTGCGTTGCGTCAAGCATTGGATTCTGCACGCGCCGATGCAGGTTACACGGGTTGGAGCATTCTAAGTAAGTGACTCATTATTTTCACCGTATTTTGACCCCTATTTAATACGATGCACGGCTGTTTACACTGCGTATTGCATTTTTCTAATACTTTTATACCTTTTAAAAGACGGGCCTGCTACAGTCGATAAGTGCCAAGCAGCGGCGGGGGTCAAGGCAGATCAGATGGTATTTGCGGAAAAATTACGACGCCCTAGGGTCTAAATTGCACGGAAGTGTCACTACACGGAGTGGATTTCTCCTATGCGAAATGTTTAATTCATTCTGGGTGGACCAGGATTTCGGTTTCGGATATCGCAACCACTGTCCTCAGTGAACATACTTACACACCCCAGTATACGTACCGTACTTACGCAATCCTTTTTCTCATTGTGATTTTTTAAGGGACCTATTATATTAATTCAAATAATGCGTGTTTCTTTCCGTGGTCGTGGTTTCTTGTCCAGTGCGCCCCTGTATTTTCTGGGCTTTTACCAAGGGTCGAAATAAAACTTAAATGGTTCGTCCAATGTTCTCAAACTTTCTTGTAGAATGATGGAGGGATGTTTTCTACGCTGAAAAGTAGATGCGAAAATGCATATAAACAATTGCAATTCCTTTTTAAGTGCCCCATAGTCACGGCATACGTTTTCTTTGTTTTCTCGAATAATTTTGTACTTATTTGAGATGCTTATCTCATTACTGCGTAGATAGGATTTATGTACTGTTTATTTCTTTTGTCTATAAACCACTGATAGAGGTTATAATAAGCCATACGTGATGTTTGCTATCTCAGAGCAAATCGTTTAGATACGTACCCAGTATAATGTACTCGAGAACTCTGATAAAAGTACCCAAGAAACGATATTGGTTCAGTGGTCTACCAGCTATGAACGGAATCCAATGTCACAATTGTGGAGCCAGGTAAAGCAATGAAAAAATACTTCTTCCGTACGCTTTCTAAGTTTACCTCCGATTCAGTCAACTTCTTTGACGTTATATTGCTTTCCATTAAAATATTTCATGTTGTGACGCATTATCAGTTGAAAGATGTTAAAACAACAATAGTTGACCATTGAATTATGCCAGGTTGTCACCGGCTTTGCATGAGAACAGTAGAAGCGGTGTTTATGGAGGAAAGTGCGGTAATTGCCACGCTGTTGTGAAATTCAAAATGGAGAACTTGCCTACGGATTCTGTGTCCTTTTCGATTAACGGGAAAAGCTATACAGGTGAGCCCTTTTCGGCATAGAATTAAGTCTTAATTTTTTTCTATTATTGTCTTAGTGGACAGCACGACTGCGGATCCCTACACAACTGTACTAGACTTCATTCGCAATACAGCCAATTTAACCGGTACCAAGTATATGTGTTACGAAGGGGGATGCGGCGCTTGTGTGGTAACAGTTACTTCTACGGACCCAGCAACAGGCGAAAAAGTTGTTCGACCTGTTAATTCTGTAAGAGCTATCTTATCGTAGAAGCTTGAACAAATTATACAATAAGGCTCTTCATAGTGTCTAGCACCCGTGCTAAAATGTCACGGCTGGGAGATTACGACAGTGGAAGGGCTTGGGTCAGCCGCCTCGGGTTATCATCCGTTGCAGTCAACACTCGCAGCCAAAAACGGCACCCAATGTGGAGTTTGCTCTCCCGGATTTGTCATGTCTGCACACAGCCTGATCGCCAAGGGTGGGAGCGTTTCTGCACAAGATATGGAAGATCAATTAGAAGGAAATACTTGTCGTTGTACCGGATACAGGCCAATACTAGAGGCTTTTAAGACATTCACTACGGACACAAAGAAAACATGCCATGATATCGAGGTTGAATACGAAACTTCCTCTTTTTAGGTTAGAATAACTTTATTTTTCAGGATATGCGGGGGAAAGTATGCCCAAACACAGGAACTAAGTGTACTGGACGTTGTGACGGACACAACTTAGAACATCATCGGAACGGAACTAATATTAGGGGGGGTTTAAGAGACAGACAAAACTCAAGTCTAGGAAACACGCGTTCTGGCTTTTTGATGCTACAAGGCATGAACTGGTATCGGCCAGCAAACTTGACTGAGCTGTTTTCCGTATTCACTAGCTTGGGTACTTCGACTTACCGGCTGGTAGCCGGAAACACAGGGTCCGGTAAGCCCTCGAGTCACCTTGAATCATTTGAAAAATTACTTATTTAACATCTTTTCAGGTATCTATAAATCTGACGGCCCGTACGACAATATGATCGATGTCAATCAAGTAACAGACCTTTTCCAGCGGTCAGTATCGCCCTTGGCTGTGGGTGGAGCTATGACTATTCAACAGGTTATTGAGTACATCCAATCGGCGGACAAGTTGATATACCCGTATTTGGACGAAGTGATTAAACACCTGAAAAGCGTTGCTGGAGCGTCTATCCGAAATGTGCGGCAGTACATGCATTTAACTCTTTGCCATATCTTGAAAGTGTTCATTTCTAGGCAGCCACCTTAGGCGGAAACTTGATGCTGAAACATATGCACCGGGAGTTTGTGTCCGATGTCTTCACTGTCTTGGAAGGGATCGGGGCAACTTTGAACATCGGTAGGCGCTTCACAGTATTGAAATCTGTTTTTAAAATCAGAAATCTTACTTATTTCGTTATAGCTGACCAAGCAAATTCTGTCAAGTCCTATACGCCGTTGGATTTCCTAGCATTAGATATGCAAAAACGGGTCATCGTCAGTATCAGTTTCCCCCAAGTTGCTTCAACGTACAAGGCTCGTACTTTCAAGGTAAATAGACTGAGTGTTTCCACCGTAATTCATCAGAAACAGAAATATCTTCTCTAGATCACTCCTGTTGGCGCGAATTCCCACGCATACATCAACGCAACGTTCCTAATGCAAGTCGATGGCCTATTTACTGTACTAAGCAAACCGAATTTAGTTTTCGGCGGAATAAGCGACACTTTTGTCCACGCTATACAAACCGAAAACTTTCTAGTTGGGAAGCTTTTAACGGATTCAACCGTTTTGCAAACGGCTTTAAGTACCCTTGCCTCCGAAATCAACCCAACTCCAAGCCCATTGGATGCCGATCCTCAGTACAGATTAAGCGTAGCTCAAGGGCTTCTTTACAAGGTATGACGATTAACGTGGTATTCAGGCACGCTGAGTTAACTTTCTTACTGCTTCTTTGAAGTTTGTGTTGGGCATCGTTAATATTGCAAGTGATCGAATGAAAAGTGGAGCAACCGACTTGGTACGTCCAACAACGTCTGCCACCCAAACTTTCCTATACGACGAAACCAAAGCTCCTCTTTACGAGCCTATTCCTTTGATTGAAGGCAAAGTACAGTGCTCAGGTAAGTTATCGCTTGAAGTTTTTTTTCAGAAATTATAAGTTATAAGTTTTGTCCAGGGGAAGCTAAATATATTATGGACATACCGGCTGCCGCAGGACAGTTAACCGCCGCAGTTTTGACAAGCACCGTTGGTAGTGCTACCCTTGGCAGTATCGACGCTTCAGCTGCATTAGTAACGATTTCTTAAACGAAAAAGTACCGCAACTCATGGTTTCGCTGAATAAGGCTGTATCCGGTGTGCGTGGCTTTTTTTACGCCAAAGACATTCCTGGCCGCAATGCTTTTGCAGCTAAAGGGGACAGTGGTTCGTTCGTGGACGACGAAGAAGTATTCGCCAGCTCAAAAATTTCGTATTACGGGCAGCCATTAGGGGTGATCGTAGCCGATAGTTGGGGGGCAGCTCAGGAAGCTTTAGCATTGGTGAAAGTCACATACCTCAACGTTCAGCAGCCAGTGATTACTATCCAGGAAGCTATGAAAGATCCTAACCGTATCCAAAAGGCCTCTCTAGTTGACAGACTACGCGGCAATCCTAAAGTTGTCCATATCCCTCAGAACAAGACCAGTAAGTTGTCAATACTTCTTGTCTATTTTCTCCAAATTTCTGCTCTGTTCTGCACAGTAAAGAAGACGGGTGCTACGACTGACATCAGCGGTGAGTTCGAAATGGGTTACCAATATCATTTTCATTTGGAAACGCATATTACTATCTGTGAGCCTATCGAAGACGGCCTAGTCGTCCACTGTTCAACGCAGAACATTGACGGAACCCACAATACCATAGCTCAAGTCTTAAATATCCCTCGGAACAAGTAATTGTTAATTAGGACCGTTTTTGTTGTTGGCAGTTGTTGTTTATTAAGTCCAGAAATTAAATTCGAGCTCTTTCTTTGTTAATCTAGGATCAACATTTCAGTACGACGCGTCGGTGGCGGTTACGGTGCGAAGCAATCCCGCTCTTTGTTGCCCGCAGCTATTTGCGCGGTGGCAGCGCAGAAACTTAATATGGCTGTTCGCTTGCAACTCTCTTTGGAAGAAAATATACAGATGGTGGGCGGGCGGTCTCCCGTTTACGTGAAGTACCAAGCTTCTGTCGACGAGCTTGGAAAAATTCAAACGATGGCAGTAGACCTGTACAGCGATGTCGGAAACTCTTACAATGAGAACAGTGCCGGTTTTGCTGGCTTCACTTTTACTTTAGTCTACAGCCCAGCAAACTGGGCAATCCAAACGTTCGGGGTGCGTACCGACTTGCCTTGCAATGTCTATTGTCGCGGTCCAGGTAGAGAAAGCACAACGTCAAATCATTGTCGGTACTACATTCTGTAACTGTTTAACAGGCCTAACTGAGGGTATTGCGGTGATTGAAGCAATAATGGACCACGCGGCTAAAGCCACTGGTCGAGATCCTCTGGAATTCCGCATACTGAACTTGAAGACATATAAAAGGATTGATAAGCCTGGAGATCCGTTAGTGGATGTTGTAAACCAATTGCGAGCCTCTTCAAACTACGATGAACGTAGTTTGCAAGTCAAGGCCTTTAATCAAGTAGGAATATTCCTCTCCGAGTGAATTCGTAGTGTCTAAGCCCTTATTGTAGGCTAATCGCTGGAAAAAGCAGGGAATCGCAATGTACCCTTCAGTTTTCCCTTTGACTTTCGGGACAAATGTGACCAATTGCACTGTCTCAATCTTCCACAGCGGCGGGGCTGTAGCGGTATCGCATGGCGGTGTTGAAATGGGACAAGGCATCAACACTAAAGTTGCTATTTATCTGTAATATCCATACAGGCAATAGTTAACTCTTTTTTTTAATTTGTCTAGGTGGCTCAAACCGTGGCCTATGGACTAGGATTGGACATTAGTATGGTGCAGATCAAACCGACGGATGCCGCCATTTCACCCAATAACAGTTTATCGGGCGGTAGTTTGACTAGCGAATTTAGCTGCTACGTAAGCTTAATTTCAATCGTTACTCTGTTTTTACCAAGAAAATCTTCTTAGTCGGCAACGAAGTGTTGCGAGATCTTGACAACTCGCATGCAACCCGTGAAAGATCAAATGGGCGGGAATCCTACGTGGGCTGATCTTGTGGAAGAGTGCTACCGTCAAAATATTGACTTGTGTGCCCATTACTAGTAAGTCAGACTAGTTCTATTGTTAATTTTTCATTGATAGACAACGCCTTTATGGACATACTTTACAGCGCATCGCCTCTTGATAAATTGCTTGGATATTACATTTACGTAGCAGTGGTTACCCAAGTGGAAGTTGATATTTTGACCGGCGAAAGACAAGTAATGCACAGAATTTTGAGGCGTTCAATGAAACTATGAACTGAAACACAGGTACTTCGAGTGGATATTCTGGAAGACGCCGGACAATCTATAAGTCCTCTTATCGACATCGGACAAATAGAAGGAGCGTTTGTGATGGGGATGGGCTTGTGGCTCACGGAGCGTATGGTGTACGACCCAACTTCAGGACAACGCTTAATTACCAATACTTGGGTAATACGTTAGCTAGTTTTCAACTCAAGCTTTATCCCAATAACACCAATTTCACTACTCTCAGGATTATAAGCCTCCGACGGTCAAAGATATCCCTGTCGATTTTCGCGTCGGTCTAGTAGCGGATGCCTACAACCCGCATGGTGTCTTGGGAACTAAAGGTAATCCCGACTATGATAATTTTGCTTTAATAATGATAACTGTTACCTATGAATCTAGCAACGGCTGAGCCACCTCTATTGTTATCCTTCTCCGTTATCCTTGCTCTACGCCAGGCTCTCGATTCTGCGCGAGCGGACGCCGGAATTGCTGATTATTACCTTTTAAGTGAGTTTAATCAATTATTTTTTATTGCATTACTTAACATAATCAACCTAATTGCAAAGTTTTTTTCCCTTTTTTCTTTCTTTCCTCATATACCAAAGATGGTCCAGCTACGGTTGACAAGTGCCAACTTGTGGCCGGAGTCAAAGCAGACCAAATGGTGTTTGCCTAAACTAGTCGTCGAAGCTTTTAATTCACCGTCTACGACGTGCACACTTATGGATTTTTTTCTTATGATTTTGCAAACTATTAATTTAGTGTTTTGCACTGCAGTATTTTTTTCTGAATTGTTGGATTTCAGGGACATTAATTATCTCCCAAAAACGCCCAATACACAAGTATATCTTAATTCGTCTCAATCCTGGTTTTATTGGTTTAAAACGAACAGTGTCGCAAAGCGACACATCATCGTCTTCCATTTTCGTTATTCGTCTCAATCAAATTTCCATATCACTCTTTATCTCAGAACACTTACGTAATCATTAGCAGTGAATAGGAAGAACCTTGATATGCTTAAATACTGTCAGTAAGTAGTCTATTGTAACTGCTTGTATACATTTCGCTGTATTCACTGTGTGCGAATACAATAAGTAGCTGACACGAATCAAGTATCGAATGTAGATTAAGTCTCAAGTGTCGCTACAAAAACTTTTCGTTGAAACGGACTTATGGTTTTCCACCCGACTATTTATATAAGGGACATTTTTCGCAGTATAGTCACTTTAAACCTAATGAAAGAGTATAGAGAGCCTGGTCATAGAAATTCCATGTTAGTTAACGAAAAATATATTGCTGGCCAATTTGTCGCTCTTTATAACACCGAGAATTTATCATCTTGCCGACCCATTGTCCTTTCACACAGTTCGCAAGATTCTCATATCGTAGAGATGCGCGAGGTTATTTATTGCAATTCTGCCACTTGAACGCCTGTCAAAAGTGGCAACAGTACTAAGACTACAAGAATTGACCTTCGGCATTACATAGGAAGACAGTCTTCCGATGCCTCTGAACCCAGTGTTACCCGATTAAAAAAAGTTTCCCTTCCATATAATTTGGTGTTCTGGGAACTCGTCTGCGGGGCTCTATTACGTCTGCAGGCTAGCTTCACGCATAGATACGTTGCGCATGCTTCGTGGAGATCAGGGAACGAGGGAGCTAAAGTAGGACAGCAAAAAAACTGTTTTGAATTTGAGACAGGCTCTCTGTCTACTCTTTTGTCTACATCAGTGCAAGCTCTGTTCTTCAAGGGAGCGTTACTATGAAGGACCCTGTTGCTGTTAAGTTTTATATCAATGGGAAACTTTTTGAAGGTAATGAAAAACAATCAAGTATACTTAAGAACAGTTAGTGTATTACACTTTCAGTAGTTATAAATTCCCTTAAATGAGAGTTAATGATTTTATTACATTGAACTGTTCTCAGTTGGACCCGAAATCGGTCATGAACTTCTTGCCAATTTTATTCGAAACTCTGCCCATTTGAAAGGAACAAAAGTTCTTTGCAAGGAAGGAGGATGCGGCCTTTGCATTGTCCAAGCCGAATTCGTAGATCCTGTTACCAAAAAGCTTCAGTGCTTCTCAGTTAACTCTGTGAGTATATTGTTTTTCAAGTATTATGTAACAGCGTATACCGTCCTATATTACTTAAACCATTCAAAAATATTTCACTGTCTAAAAATTCCCCAGTAAATTATTACTCAGCGAAGCGCAAAATATCATTAAGCAGACTTGTTGAATTCGCAGTGCTTGGTGCCTGTCTTAAAATGTAATGGCTGGTCAATCACAACAATTGAAGGATTGGGTTCGCGTGACACTGGATATCATCCATTACAAAGAAGGCTAGCGGAATTCAACGGTACACAATGCGGTTATTGCAGCCCAGGAATGGTCATGGCAGCGCAAAGCTTGTTTGCAGCTAAAAACGGCACTGTTTCTGTCAAAGAAATTGAAGACAACCTAGACGGAAATATCTGTCGGTGTACGGGCTATCGCCCTATTTTGGAAGCCTTTAAGAGTCTAGCTACTGACGCTCCTCCTACTCTCACAGCTCCGGTCGATATCGAAGTACGGTATTGCAATACGTACTGCAAGTTTCTTTTAGTTTCTTTTCTTTACTTATTTAATTCTTAGGAATGTTCCAAAAAGTTAAAAAATGGCTGCTGTCCTCAAACCGGTAAACCTTGTGCTGGCAGTTGTCAAAGTTCCAGTGGTTTACAGCGGATCCCGTTGAATGATGGTTCAGTTTGGTACCGCCCAGCGTCATTGTCCGAATTGTATGAAAATTTAGCAGAAATAGGACAGAACAAATATCATATCGTATCGGGAAACACGGGACACGGTGTTTTCAAGAACGAGAAAGCCTCTACTGCGTTTTTGGATATAGGTGGAATTCCTGACTTGTTCCTATATTCCACTGAAGGCGTTTCTAGCGTCGAAGTGGGTGGTGCACTAGGACTCACCACCTTTAAGCAGATTTTGGAAGAAGTAGGCCAAAAGAAGGAAGATTACAGCTACTTGGTTTCGTTAGCCGAACACGTGGGCATGATTGGTAATGTTTCTGTGCGAAACGTAAGTTTGGATTAGCTCATAAGTTGTAATAACACTAATTAATGTGCTGTGGGTTGATTTCTCGGTTAGATTGGCTCCTTGGCGGGAAATGTTATGCTCAAACATGCCCATCCTGAATTCCCATCAGACTTATTCGCAATATTAGAGGCCGTGAATGCCCGTATAATCATTGGTGAGGAAAACACGCAATTCAGAGCATTGTCAACGTAGCTTAGTTTCCAATTTTCCCTTTATTGAGTCCAATACTGACTTTATGCGTCATATGCAATCCCTGACTTTCCAAAAATGTGTTGCAGGTTCCGAATCAGGTGAAATGGAACTATCTCTGGTTGATTTCCTATCTCACGATATGCATCAGAAAGTTATTCTGAAGATACGACTTTTCCCTTTGTCTGCTAAGCACATTATGCGCTCATTTAAAGTAAGGTTCCGCCTTTCATTATCAAACTCCTTACGTGACTGATCTTATCGTACAGATTACCCCACGGTCAGTTAACGCTCACGCCTACGTTAACGCAGCATTCTTAGCTAAAGTCAATTCCGATTATGTCATTGAAGAGAAACCAAATTTGGTATACGGCGGAATCAACGCGACTTTCCATCACGCTACTGCCACCGAAGCATTTCTCTGCAATAAAAACATATCCGACCTTCAGGTTTTGCAAGCAGCTCTGACAATCTTAGGAAATGAATTGAAACCGGATTACAAAGCTCCTGACGCAAAGCCAGAGTATAGGCGAAGCCTTGCTCAAGCATTATTTTACAAGGTAAGCGTAATACAGTCATTACGAGCTCATTGTGATTGACTTGCTGTATTATTGTAGTTCGTACTAGGCATCCTGGGAGATAAAGTGCAGCCACACTTGCGCAGTGGAGCCACGGACTTAATTCGACCAGTATCATCGAGCCAGCAAACTTATGAAGTTGGTAAAGTCGAAGGGGAGCTTTACAAGCCTACTGTAAAATTCGAAGGCTACGCCCAGACTTCAGGTTACATTGGAAATCCACAATTCAGAATGTAGAAGGTTTGATTGAAATTTTAGGTGAAGCACAATACACAAATGACATTCCTGTCTACCCGAATGAGCTACATGCAGTTTTCGTTTTGTCCGACTTGGCCAATGCGAAGATTGTATCCATTGACCCAACCGCAGCTTTGGTAACTTATTAATAATTCTATTTTACTGCTTTTCATTGTATTAACCCATCAAAAAGTGAGATTATAAAAATCCGCAAGATTTTGCCTTCTAGTCGCTATATTTCGCTATTCTCTTCTAAATAGGCTCAAGAGGGCGTGGTGGATTTCGTTTCAGCTACAGATGTGCCGTGTCGCAACCTTTTCATAGGAAAAGGAGAAAACTTCGATTGGTTCGAAGATGAAGTCTTATTTGCGGATGAAAGGGTCGTTCACAACGGCCAACCCCTGGGTCTTATTCTTGCGAACACGCCCGCCCAAGCTGAGGCAGCGGCCAAACTCGTAATAGTAGACTACGAAGTGACTGAGAAACCTGTTATCTTTCTGGAAGACGGGATGCTCGAGCCGACGCGTGTTGTACCAAACACGATGTTCGGTCCCGCTGATGGCTTGTTTTATCGCGGAGACCTGGAAGCCGCTATGGCCGAGTCTGACATTATTCTCGAAGGCAGCATGCATTTCAACGGGCAATTTCACTTTTCCTTGGAACCCCAGAGCGCGCTCTGCGTTCCCACCGAAGATGGCGTAGACGTTTTCGCTGCGACTCAAGATTGCAACCAAACGCAACACTCAATTGCCCAAGCTCTGGGCATTACCAAAAGCTCGTAAGTTATCTTAACTTATTGACTCAAAGAGTTTACCGTATAAAAATAATAACGAAATATATTATTACAATATATACAAAATATTAAAAAAATGAAATAAATAAATATATATAGGGTCAACGTGCAAGTTAGGAGATTGGGTGGCGCCTTTGGCAGTAAGATTTCGCGATCGATACTGCCCGCTACCGCTGTCGCAGTAGCTGCTAACAAAGTTAAGCGACCAGTACGTATGTACATGGATTTAGAGACCAATATGCGTACCTGCGGTAGTCGAAGCCCGACTTTTGCTAGTTACAAGGTAATGGCGTTTGAAAACGATTCTATTTAATGCTAAACGCCTTGTCATGTTTAAGGTCGGTGTCACAAAGGAAGGCAAGCTTCTGGCTGTGAAAGTTGACGTATATTGTGATTGTGGGTGCAACATTAACGAAGGGGCGTCGTGCTTGGCGACTCTCATGATGCAATCTTGTTACGAGGCCAAGGCTTGGCGCTTGACGCCTTACTCTGTTAAAACAGATAAGCCCCATAACACTTACATGCGTTGTCCCGGTAAAGTCTTATCGAACTATTCTTTCTAACATCATTTTTTAAAAATACTTTTGTGTTTTACTTTTAATATTTATTTGCGCAATACTTTTTTTCTTAACTGTTAATTTTTTGTTCTATAGTTTAGAAATTTCACTTCTGTTTTATGTTTTCATTTTTTTAAAGAGGATTTTTAATCACTATATTCATTTTTATTTTACTTTTCAATTAATTATGTACGGAATTTTGTCATCTAGGAATTTGCAAAGGGATTGGCTTAATTGAAAACATATTTGAGCACGTGGGTTATGAACTGAAGAAGAACAGCGTGGAGCTGCGTTTGCTGAATTTGCAAACAAGTGGGCCGAATATTGCAGGAAAAGAAATGGATGGGGCGTTGTACAGACGAATGCTGGACCAGCTTTTAGAAACCTCGGATTATGAAAACCGCAAAGCAGCTGTCGGAAAGTTCAATCTAGTAAAAAAAATAATCCGATGTTATTCCACAAATTGTGTCATCTTTCTTTCTATCACGCTAAGGAAAATCGATGGAGAAAGCGAGGAATTGGCATGACTCCTCTTGTATTTCCGTTGGACTACGGAGATTTTAAGTACAACGGATATGTAGCCGTGTATTATCAGGATGGCAGTGTCGCAATTTCTCACGGTATTTCGTCTTTCTTACTTTTAACAACTCTAAAACTTTATTCACGAATTTTCTTTACTTTCTGTCTTGTCACTTCGGCTGCTTACCGATGGACCAGGCGGCATAGATTGTGGGCAGGGGGTGAACACGAAGGTGGCTCAAGCAGTCGCCACGGAATTAGGCATTCCCATGGATTTCATTAAGTTCAAAGCTACCAACACGTTGCTGAATCCAAATGGGTCTACAACAGGTGCTTCGTTAACAAGCGACTTGTGTACCTATGTAAGGTCCCTTCTCCGACATCATTTGTAACACTTTTGTATTCGAAGATTAATCTTTAGTATATAGGCTTGTCTTGTGGCAGCACGTGAAATCAAAGAAAGAATGCGACCGACCAAGGACGCGAACCCTGGCTTATCGTGGAAAGAGCTCGTTAAGAAATGTCACCAGGAACACGTAGACCTTTGTGCACGTCATATGTAATAGAGCAATATATTGCAAGTATTTAGATTACTAATTTATAAGAAACTATAAGGTATACACCCAAGGACCAAATGAAAGGTTACAACATTTACGCCGCAGCCCTTGTTGAAGTCGAAATGGATATTCTTACAGGCGAACGGCAGATTCTACGAGCGGATATTTATGAAGATGCGGGACAGAGTGTGAGCCCTTTAGTAGACGTTGGACAAGTCGAAGGGGCTTTTGTTATGGGACTTGGGTTTTGGCTTTCGGAGCGTTTGTTGTACGACCCGGAAACGGGGCGGAACATTACGGCTGGTACCTGGAACTACAAGCCGCCGTTAGCGAAAGACATTCCCATTGACTTCCGGGTTACTTTACTGAAAGATGCTCCTAACCCTTTCGGTGTTCTGCGAGCTAAATGTAAAGGGACTTAAAAAATTTTCAGTGTCACTAATCTCAATCTGTTTGACAGCTACCGGCGAAGCCGCCTTGTCGAGCGCAGCAGCTGTGATGTGCGCTCTCCGCGAAGCTATCACATCGGCAAGAGCCGATTCAGGTGTGGAAGGGTGGTTCCGGATTGGTAAATATGAAAAACTGCCATTATTCGTAAATCCCGGTTAATATGTTTATTTATTAGATGGCCCAATTACAGTCGAGGCTGCACAACAACTGTGCTTACTTCAGCCCGAACTCTTTGTCTATTAGAAATTGTGTTATTTAAAGAAAGTTTTCACCAATTGTATAGAAATGGGGTAAATTATACATGGGGATTAATAAATAAAAGTGAATGAATGTCATCAAATACCGCAGAGAAATTTGAAGATAGAATGGTTATCATGGCAATTATGTAAGGAATTAATTACGGAACTAAAGCTGCATTGTGAATACTGTTTTGGTACCAAAGGCTAGCAGCAGTGTGGAAGATATTTAACTTACCCAGCTGAAAAGTCAATTATAGGTAAGTCAAATATACGGTCCGTTTGTTCCTTTGTATTTTACTGTCGAAGTCACGACGCACATTCATCCGGTGTGTGCTCCACTTTTGTATTCATTTGACACACTGCAAGGCTTAAGCAGGATTGTACAAAGTGGATTTTTTGCTGTATTAATGCAATGCAAACGCGATGTCTTCTGAAACCTGTGGCTAGCTAACAGTCTCGGATTCTTTTTTTCGGTTTTCATGTTAATCTTTTCCCGACTTACAGCCATTTCACATACAGTGGAAACCGGTTACAGCGAAATCGAAGGGACCGAGAATTTTTTTCGTTATAAACGAAGCATGAAAAAAAAACTGAAAGTCGCAATAACCTAGACAGTATGGAAGTTTACGCCGATACACTGGCAGTCTATTCCGTTATAAATAATAAAGTTAGGATTTCCGTTCATAAATATTAACATTTAACAATACATTTTCATAAAATGATTTATAGCTTTTCTTTAAAAAAATCTGGATTTTTTTGTATTGTCCTTTTTTTGTATTGTCCAAGCTTCTTTCTCGCTTCTTCTCCGCTCTGACTTTTCCGCCATTGCACCGGTAAGAAAGAGAACTTACTACTCATGGGGCAAGGAAGACAAAAACTCGAATACTGTATAAGGTAGGGGCTCAGCTAACCCTCTACAGTAGATGCATTTCCATCGGTTGTACGCCTTAGTGGGGGCGCTTGGTCAAAGGGTAAGAGTTGGCAAGGAGAGCGGAGTTTATGCCGAGTTTTTTTTTCATACGGAGAGGGTAACCCGAGACTTTCAAGCAGAAAAGTTGCTTTTTTGGTCTTCGAAGGCCGAAGATCTTTTCGTTGTAACCGATATTTTGTTTCGTTATAACCGAAGGAAAACGTATGTAAAGAGATAGGATTGTGTCGGGACCGACATATTACTTCGTTATAAACGATATTTCGTCTTAACCGTTTTCGTTATAACCGGTTTCCACTGTATTCATGTGAGTCGTGCGTAGACAAAGGTCTGGTAAGCTTAACTTGGGACATTTGCGATTACATTTTGCGTATTGTTATCAATACGGAAATCAATGTTATTTTAAGACTCGTTAAATCGAAGAGCGATCAATTCTGACAAGTGCAGGCCTTTTCTGGAATGGTACCAAATTTCATTAATAAACCGGTCTTGACTCGGACAGCAGCATAAACCCCTTTGGCACGAATACTTCATGCGTGGGACTCAGCTAGCGGCAGAGTCCACACACTCCAGTTCTCAAGTTGTTGTTATCTGCGTTGTCTGGATGACGCTGCGTGTTCGGCAGTGATTATAACTGTGATAACATTCCCCAGTTTTAATTCAGTCCATAACGTGCAGTCTGTGCATCTAGAACTGTATTTTTCTTAACTGTGATAACAGTCCCCGACTTTAATTCAGTCCGTAACGTGTAGTCAAGCAATGAAGCCAGACCCATGTATCCAACTTACAGCCGCCGGCGAGAAGGCATCTGTTAGTTTTACCATAAATGGACAACTTTACAAAGGTAAATATTTTGGCTCGGAACATCTCTGCTACACTGAATACTAAACTTTAGACATGATTAAAACTTGTGTGCTGTAGTTTCCGCTGATACGGACGTTCGCTATCGCCTTACGGACTTTATCCGCCAACAAGCAGGATTGACAGGCACCAAATTCATGTGTAGAGAAGGCGGTTGTGGGGCATGTGTCGTTACCGTTACGAAGAGAGATCCTGAAACGACCGTCTTGCAGACCTTCAGCGTCAATTCAGTGAGACCATAATAGTTTACTTCCTTTATGCTTCAGGGCTGGTTTTCACTCGTTTTCTCTTTCTTAGTGCCTTACTCCCGTTCTTTCGTGCGATGGCTGGAACATAACGACAGTTGAGGGTTTGGGCTCAGAACATAAAGGCTACCATCCACTACAGTCTCAGCTAGCAAACGGCAATGGGACCCAGTGTGGCTTTTGTTCACCTGGGATGGTTATGTCGATGCATGGTTTGGTTAAATCGAAGAATAACCTTACCATGCAAGATGTCGAGGACCATTTGGATGGGAACATGTGTCGCTGTACAGGTTACAGGCCTATAATGGACGCATATAAGTCTTTTGCTTCCGATGCGCCCGCGGAACTTAAAGCCCATTGCAAAGACTTGGAAGTATTGAATTTCTCTGTTGCGATAACAAAGGGGAATTAAAAGAAAATATTTCTAGGATTTAGGAAAGTGTCCACGAACTGGCGCACCGTGCGCTGGACTATGTTCAAGCAACGGAAACGCAAACGGAACAAGTGAGAACCATGACGAAGAACTTGAAGGAGAGGAATTGGTTCCTGTAACACTGCGAGGGGGTGAATGGTACAAACCGAAAGGTGTGAAACAGCTTCAGAAATTATTACAGGTCCTGGATGATAAGAAATATCGTCTGGTAGCTGGCAATACGGGAACAGGTACTTTTTACTCAAAATTCTACCCTGTAGTCAGCATTTTTGTTATGGTGGGAAGTAAACAGTCGACATATCTGTTTCGTTCAATGATAGGCGTCTTCAAGCGAGATGGGCCCTACGAGGCGTATATCGACATCAGCAGAATTTCGAGCCTGTACTATTCGTCATTACAAACACCTTTGGTTATTGGCGGAGCTTTGAGTTTAACTCGTGTAGCGGAAATATTTAGCTCGGTTCCGCAAAGCAATCCAGACTATGCCTACACTACCGTTTTGGCTAAGCACGTCAGGAAAATCGCCAGTGTTCCTGTGCGAAACGTAAGTATACGCATCCTTTACTGCGTAAACCCATCCACTGGTTGATGTCACAATAACGAAGATGTTTTAGGCTGGAAGTCTTTCTGGGAACTTAATGATGAAGCACGACCATCACGCTTTCCCGTCCGATGTCTTTATCATGCTACAGACTGTAGGGGCTCAAGTCAATATAAGTAAACCCACGTTTAAATTTCGTAGGCTCTTTATTTATACATTTGACATGCAGTGACTAAACACGGGACGACGGAAACGCTCTCTTTGGATGATTTCCTCTTCGTTGACATGCAAGGAAAATTTATTACGAGCATCACACTGCCTCCTTTATCTAGAGAGCACGTCTTACGAACCTTCAAGGTAATTTTTAATTTTGTTTTAGTAGCGTTCTTATTTATTTATTTTATATATTAATCCATCGTAGGCTTTCAACTGTTGATGGCTCTTTTATTAGCTGATCTTTCGTTTACATTTGCACTTTCTGTAAAAAAAAAAATATTGGTGGTTCTAGTGAAAGGTAGGGAGAGGTGTATTTCTCATCTTGCTCACAGGGATAGAAAGGGTAGAAATGTGTAATTTCTTATAGACTTTTAATTTCAGATTAGTTGTTTAAGCAAATTTTTTGCTTGATTTTGTTTCCGCTGTGTTTATATTTTAGTGATTTGTTTGTGGTATAATATCAATTAAATATATTGTATAATATAATTTTCTTTTCTTAATTTAATTGTTTGTTTTCTGGAAATATTTCAAGTGTCTTGTCTTTTGTGCTTGCTTAGATTATGCCCCGTTCCCATAATGCCCATGCGTACGTGAATGCTGGCTTTTTGGCCAAGGTAGGCCCTGCTCCGAATTTCCGTATCATTGGTAGACCACGAATTTGCTATGGAGGTATTCGACCCGATTTCATCCATGCAAAGCAAACAGAAGACTTCTTGACGGATAAAAATTTGAGCGAAGAGGTAGTGTTGAAAGAAGCGCTAAAAGTATTAGGAGACGAGTTAAAGCCGGACTACATTCCTCCGGATGCCACACCGGAATATCGAACCCATCTCTCGCAAGCGCTCTTCTATAAGGTAAATTCTTCTTTAATATTCTCTTCTTTAATTTAATGTTGTACCTGAACTTTACAACCCTGTCGTAGTTTGTCCTGGGAATTTTGGGAGAATCGGTAAACCCTAAACTAAGAAGTGGAGCTTTAGACTTGATTCGTCCGCTGTCATCTGGAAAGCAAAGTTTTGGGGTGAACAAGGATGAGTTTCCATTAAATGAACCTATCCCGAAGGTGGAAGCCTTAGTGCAGTGCTCTGGTAATTTTTTCCGTCATAAGCACTATGTTGAAAATGTTGCGATTATTTGTATTGTCTTATTTATTTATTGAATTATTTAGGTGAAGCTCAGTACGTGAATGATACTACCCCTCACGCCAACGAACTCCATGGCGCGTTCGTCCTCAGCACTATCGCAAATGCATCTATTAAAGAGATCGATGCATCTGAGGCCCTGGTAAGCTCTTACTTGTCCACTTTCAATTTTCTTGCTTTATTAAAATGTAACAGAAAATAACGCATAGTTCTTAAGCTCTGATTTTCTGGTGTGTGTTTGGCTATGGATAGTTTGTTTTCATTGGGTTAATCTAACGTACATTTAATAAAGAGACACAATTGGTGCAATTGAAATTTAGGCTGTAGAAGGTGTAGTGGCTTTTCTGGATTACCGCGATGCACCAGCTTCGGGTAGAAATTGTATAACCAAAGCAGGCGAAGCTCCATCTGGCATGGAAGTGCCGGAAACGGAAGAGGTAAGTAATCTTTCGATGACTAACCGGGAAAGGAAAATGCGGCCCTGTAATGTTTAATCACTAACTAAATAACGTGTATAAGCAAACATGTTGAATCTGTTTTGATCAAAGAAAGGCGAAATTTGGTAAATTTTCTTCTAGAAAGTCCGTGGAGTGCGTGGATTTATCCGAGCGAAAGACGTTCCCGGAGAAAATAACTTTATGTCTTCCCGCGCATACCGTGAAGAGGTCGGGTTAGTAGGCTAAATCCTTAACGTTTGTCATTTTGCCCATTTTACGGTGTTGCAGTGTCGCATTTTCACTTTCTCCTACAAGGTTTCGCAAAAATTAATATGTTTGGTATTGAAGATTTTTTCAAGTGGCAAAGTTCATTATGCGGGGCAGCCTTTAGGCATGATTGTCGCCAAGGATGCGCACACTGCATTATCCGCAGCTAAGCTTGTTCGTGTAGATTATGAGAAGATTGGAAAGCCCATTTTAACAATTAAAGATGCCTTGAAGGAGGGACAGACTATCGAGCACAATGCATTCGCTCCCGTGGAACTTCTTCGCACGGGTGATATTGAAAGTACGCATGTCTAATTTCTTCAGCTTTTAGTTTCATTTTGCGACGCAACTTTAAGACATGCTTTTTAAAATGATTATCTTTTGTATTTTCCAGGCGCTTTGCGCGATGCTCCTGTTCAGTTGGAGGGAGAGTTTGAGATTGGAACCCAGTACCATTATACCATGGAAACGCAGATCACTTTATGTGTGCCAACTGAGGATGGCTTAGACGTTTTCTGTGCCACCCAGGATATCGATACAGCTCAAACTGCTATTGCGAAAGCAGTGGGAATAAAGAAGCACAAGTAGGTTTCGTTAGAAAGACGTTCATTAATAAGGAATTGTATTTGTATTTCGTTGTTAGTAATTTATTGCATAGTATTTTATTGTTTGGTCCATTTCATTATTATTTAAATATATGTAGTATCCATGATCAATTTATTTATTAATTTATTTATTATTATATATTCGTTATTATACATTTATTATTATATTTTATTATTATGTATTTATTTATCTATTAATTTATTTTTTTCGTTTGACAAAGAGTTAATATGCAAGTGAGAAGACTGGGAGGAGCTTACGGAGGTAAGATTTCACGGAACTTGTTCGCAGCGACGGCATGCGCAATCGCGGCGACCAAATTTAACCGGCCTGTGCGCGTTGCGATGGATTTGCAGTCGAACATGGAAGCGGTGGGCGGCAGATTGCCATATTACTGCAAATACACAGTAAAAAATGAAAGGCAGTTTGTGGTAAATTTTGAGACCTTTGCTTTCCATAGGTGGGCGTTACTAATGACGGGAAGCTCGAGGGTGTCAAAATGGACATTATAAGTGATTGTGGATGGAACTTCAATGAAGGCACCGCATTTTTCGCTGCCAACCTGGCCCAAAATTGCTATGATGCTAAAGCCTGGCACGTGACGCCTTACTTAGCTAGAACTCACACTCCGTCGAACACGTATTGTCGGTCTCCTGGAACGACTCAAGGCATTGCGGTAATCGAGAACCTGATGGAACACGTGGCTTTTCAATTGAATATGGATCCTTTGGAACTGCGTATGAAAAACATTCGCCACGACAAGCCCCCATTTATGGGAAGACCTTTGAACCGAAAAGCATTAGTCGATATTATCAATCAAGTAAAGGAGTCATCTGAATATGAAGCCCGTAAGGAGCAAATTGCACTCTTCAACCAGGTAATTTATTCAGGGGGTGTTGATTAACTTATGTTTTATTTATTCAGAATAAAAGCGTTTATTAACTTGAGAAACTAGGTGTGTTTTGTTAAATTTGTCATAGTAATGTACCCTTGTTTCCTAGAACAACCGGTGGAAAAAACGCGGAATTTGTTTAACGCCTATGGCTTACCCAGTTGATTATCCGCCAGTTTTCCGCTACAATGTTCTCGTTTCCATATATCATGGTGACGGTTCCGTTTCCATTAGCCATGGCGGTGTTGAAATGGGTCAAGGAATTAATACGAAAGTACGTTACATAGCTTATGTTATGTTTTAATACGTACTTCTCTTAAATATCGTACCTCTTAATTAACTTAATCGTCACAGGTGGCTCAAGCTGCGGCATATGAGCTAGGAATTCCGGTATCCATGATCAGCGTAAAACCAACGAATGCCTTTACTAATCCAAACGGAAGTACGACTGGTGGATCTATGACGAGCGAACTTAACTGCCACGTAAAAATCTCCAATCCGCGGAGGCGTCTTTTTGCTATTTCTTATAATATTTTTTCTATTCGACAGGCTGTTTCTGTGGCATGTCGCGTGCTATTAGAGCGAATGCGACCCATCAGGGAAGAATTAAATAATCCATCATGGGAAGAGTTAGTGGAAACCTGTTACCAGCGGAATATCGACTTATGCAGCCGTCATTTGTAAATTTAAGCTTTCACAATTAACTTAAACCCTAGCCTCGGCTTTGCGTTTGTGCTATAGGTATACGCCTCTCGAAAACATACCCGGTTATGACATTTATGGAGCCACGGTTGTTGAAGTAGAGCTGGACGTACTAACGGGCGAAAGACAGGTAAATGCGTTAAGCTCTGTAGTTCAATGCTGTAACGCTGTAGTTACTCGTTATGTGATAATTACTTCCAGATATTGCGCGCGGATATACTGGAAGATGCTGGTCAGAGTTTGTCGCCATTGGTGGATATCGGCCAAGTTGAGGGAGCATTTGTGATGGGACTCGGCCTATGGCTGTCTGAACGTATTCAATATGACGCTGATACAGGAAAAAAACTCAATGCTAGTACTTGGGTACGATATCTTTTTTCTGTATTATGAAGTCTAGATTTTAAAAAAAATCGTACAAAATCTAGGATTATAAGCCACCTGCTAATAAGGATATTCCCATTGACTTCCGTGTTACTTTACTGGACAACGCCCCCAACCCCTTCGGCGTCCTGCGCTCCAAGGGTAAGCGTGAAAGCGTTACTTCAAAAAACAAATGCTCCTAACATGGCGTTTTTTGTTGCAGCTACTGGTGAACCACCGTTGTGTATGTCTTGCGCGGTGCTTTTTGCATTACGACAGGCTGTCGATGCTGCGAGGAAGGATGTTGGCAATAAAGAATGGTATAAGTTAGGTAAAGTGCTATTTGCAGTCTGATTCCGTTAGAATAGGACGATAAACGGTATTTCTTCTCAGATGGGCCGGCCACTGTTGATTTGATTCAGCGCTTCACGTTAGCGGACGCCTCAACTTTCGCTTACCACGGTTAGGCCTACAAGGGGTACCGAAAAACCTCGTAAAGATTAGCAAGGGGGAGGGTATGTTCGTACAATACACGGTCAGTGTCGGTAGTTTCTCGCACAAATGTAGGAACTATGCTACATAGATATACTCGGCAGCTTTGGTTATACTAGCTACACTAGCCTGCAAAGCCTTCTCCTTACTAGTGTTCCATTTAAGCTCTTTTTGTATCGTCTTTGTGCTTCGTAAGTACATATTGATTTGATACATTTTATCTTTGTATTGTATAAGAAACTTGTCCTGAGACATGAAATTCTGTTGCTTATTAATACCGAGTTACAACTATTTCGTATTCTTTTCTGTAGTGCGCCTTTTAAAGTATCGTATCTTGGATTACAGTGGGGTCCGCTTATAACGATGGGCCCGAGACCGGACTGGAATTATCGTTATATCAAGACTTGCATATACATCAAGCCTGAAAACACCAATGAAGTTAACAAATCATAGTGATATATTTGTATTATGGTTTTAATAGCAGCACGAGAATTAGTCTTGTTTTTTTATCAAAATAATAGAGAATTACCCGCTATTTAGCGTTCTTCTGAGCTACAACGTACATGTAATTCTGTAAAACTTATACGTGCTTAAAAATGGCCCACCGTTTTCTTCCAAAAATCTGCGAATCGTGCTTGCAGCATTCAGTGCAACATGAAGTTCTTCCGCCAAACACTCAGGAAATTCTCCTTTTCTTTGTTAATTTTTTTCATCACTTGACTGTGCTACACTAAACTGCTTTGCAATTGAGACTTGCGTTTCCTTGTTTTCAAGTAAGGCCACAGTTTGTACTCGCTGATGATTAGGTCAAATTGTGAAATCATGTTTTAATTCTTTCGTGGAAATTGTCGGCTCGGGTGATCAAAAACTAGTGTCGGTCTCACGGCATCGGTATAGCCGAAGCTATAAACCATTGTAAGATACCCAACTGGGCTTGAAAATTTTATCGTTAAAAGCGGATTATCGTTATATCAGGAAGCAGTATAAGGGACTCCACTGTATTTGTAAAGCTCTGTTGGTCAAATTTGTACCGGAGCACCACTCTTGGCTGTACATGCCTCTAATAAAATTGCTTGCAAGAACCGACAGTTATCTTTCAACTTTAACTTCACCTAACTTTTGCTAAAAGTAAGTGGAAAGTATTTTTGCTGAATCTCTAGTTTTCATTACTGACCAAAATAGCGCAAAAAATGGAAGAATTTCACATTCTCAGCAAGGTAGCAGTATCAGATTTATTTTGTTTTTCCCAAATACGTGTTTATTTTCCAGTGCATTTTTCATACATAAATTTCTGTTATTAATTGAGATATTGCCTTTTCACAATCACAGGTAGCGGGAGTTCATTAGATTTAATTAAATCAGTCTGCGAGAAAATTGCCCGTATCCCACTTAGCTATATACACGTGAGAATATCTTCGACTTATTTGTATGAATGTCAAATCGTACGTTTCAGAGGAAGATTGGTCTTATCATCTCATCTTTACCAAGCTGTTCTCCTGTCCATTTTATATTCTGAGACAGAGGAAAACGGCTACTATGTTCTATCAAACACGATCCAAGGGTTTACTAACTTCGCAGAAGCAATACTTCTTCATTTTATAATCTTCCACGCACCAACTCTGGTCGCCATACACGTTAATTCTGCTCACGCTACCGGTAATGACAAATCTATCTGACGTAGGCTGTCCTGCCTTTTCTTCAACATATCGCATAGTAGCTTCAAATTTGGCCCCACCGGGCAGAGTCGTTAACATGACGGAGTAGTCGATTTCGCGTTTATCTTTGCCGTTAAGATGACCAGTCCTATTTTGTACTCGGACACTATCAATAGACTGAAGACTCAGTGGAGCACATTGCGTATAGCTCTTTAAACTTTCTGTCAAGTTGCGCATAATCCTTTCTGCTGCTGCCACTGCGAAAGTACTAGTTGAATCAACAGGTATTGACGGTACGCACGTACACCAGTGGTCTTCGATTGCTGCCTCGCTACACGTTCTCGCTTCATAAATAGGTAAAAATAAACTAATGGCTCGCGGCGGTTTGCCTGCCGTTATAGCACTATTTAATACCACTGCACGCGAAGCTAACGCTTGGTCTTCTATTGAATCTAGATTTGTGAGGTCCTCCAGCATGCTATGCAAATCAAATGGAGTGGTTAAAAAGTGGCGATTACGACGGAAGTTTTCCACGGCTTTCGGGTACGCTTCCTGGAACCATTCGGGGAAGACGGCTAAAAGAAATGGCAGTCGTTCTTCCAGTTTACCTTGGTAGGTTTCTCGGATGGAGCCGAATCGTAGTCCATGGTCGCTCATTACGATTAAGACCGTATTGTTAAAGACGTTGTTGTAATCCATTTCTGCGAAGAAATCAAGCCAGTGATCATCACCGACTTTGGGGTAGTTTAGATAGTCGTGCGATAGACTCACGGTCCAAAGCAAGCTAAAGTACAAACTGTTGGCGAAGTTTGTCGCCACCTGGCGCGCATAGTCTAGCATAACTTGCAGTGTCAAACGAGGGCCCTGGCACAGATTGGAATTCAAGTCCTTTTTCCAGCCAATTTCCTTTTCGGATGCAATCATGTATGGTCGGAGATAGTAGTCCGTAGGCTGCTGAACAAAACCAGTACGTAGGTATGTCCAAATACCCATCCAGGGAGCATCTTCCCCAAATATTGTCCGGTAACCCTTTTCTGAATACCTTTTCCAGATCCAGGAGCAGTTATCGAATTTTTCGCTTTTTTTCTTCCAGCAAAACTGTAGTTCGGACTCGAAGTAGCCGCTCGTGACTGGAACGAGGTTAGGAAATGTGTTATCCGCCACTTTATTGTAGCCCAGTAGTTCCACGGCACCCATGCGGCTTATTAAATATTCGTACGTTTGTGGCATTTGACGCTGAAGGTTAATTCGCGATAACGCATCTAATCCGAGGATCATTACACTGGGTTTTCGACGCACGGAGTCACTATCGCTACTGGATGATATTTCCTTATTCACAATCTCAAGGCAACGCCCTTCGACATGCTTTTTCCAGGGAACAAACGCGTGGAAGTTTGTGTACACTTTAGATCTATTCTGGTCATAGCACGTAACTCGAATAAATTCGTCATGTATCGGAACGGTTTCGTTTACAATTGGCCAACATGTTGAGTTATATCTATGGAAGAAAAGATTGTGTGCGTCGATTATAGAAAGACAGCACTCTATGCTTCGTTTCCAAGTAAAAATGTACCTGAATTTGTTATCCGCTGATCCAGAATACTTGTCCGGCTTGTCTTCAACTCGATAGACTGCGTTGTAACAACAATTGTATTTCTGCGATTCAATAAGCGTAATATTGGCTAAGATAATTGACTGATCGGCCATGGTAAGTTCCATTCTGCCAGCCCGACAATCAATTCTGCGTGGTGTGTTGATGTACTTGCGTACTTTCGAGTCGAATGGATTGAGGGCCGGAATTCGACAACCACTAGTGTAAATAGCATACTCGGGATGCAGTGATGGAACTTCTTCACCTGGGGAATACGGATAACAAATGTGGGAATTCTTACTTGGGGATTGAATTCTGGTATGCAAAATGTATTTTATTTGTCGTTGTGAAATGTAAAATTATTACCAGAAATTTTCACAGCACTTGGGTATGGAATATGATGGATCTGTGCAGAGCCCCATTCTATGTATTGTGTTACGTACAGAATAATGGAAATAGTTATGAACGTTATGAAAAACGTTTTGAAGGCCCATGACTTCCAACACAACTCTACTCTAGGTTTCATTGTTCACACTAGTCAGAATTCCAGCTACTTCCAAGTTATCGTGGTTTTCAGTCACTCTGATAAAGGTTATTTCATTTCGTCATCAGTGGCATACACAATACCTCTGATAACAGGGCTCTTCCCTTCTCCACATGTTTTTTTGTGTTTCTACGCGAGTTGTAAGAGAGTTTTCCTATAATGCAGGTTGCTAACTTTGCAGTAATTTATACCGTCGACGTGACAGCCTGATTCAGCTCGTTTATATATGTGCACTCGCTGCATTTACTGTAACACAATGCTACGGCTAACAGCTGCAGAGTACAAGTGACGCAAACACGGCATCTTCAATATCCAACCGATACAAATGAGTAATTCTAACCTCTTTTCAGTAAAGTGCTGTTAATACTATACACTATAATTCTATACCAGCGGTGCGCATTTTTTTAAGTTTGTCAATACGTTGGTGAAATTGGGGCGCAATTCCTCACCACCTAACATTGTCCTGATTTTCTACATTCGACCACACTGCCACGATGGAACTAATGTTTATTTTCGAAAAGCTTTAAGAAATTTCAGTACAAAGTAATTGCAAAACCTGAAAACGGCGAGTAGAAGATCTCAAAAAGCGGTCAACAGAATTCTAAAACGCCACTCGAGAATTTCTTAACCGTTTCGGTTTCGTTTCTCATTATTTTTCTCTGCTGTGGAAAATAATGCACACTCATTTCGCGCAGCGAATGAACAGTGTTGCATACCAAAATTCAGTATCATTCTATCACGGGCATGTTTCGTTTGCCGCTGTGACTCGAAGAACAAAGCGCACAAAAATATTCAATGTTTGAAGTCTAAGAAATCACCCTTCCCATTTACCCACCCAGTGCTTCTCGTCTTTATGGTCACGATCCACGCCTATTTTGTAAAGTTATATCAGTGGTGGCATTACTGTCGGACATTTTACAATCTTTCCACCAATACGCCTTCCAGGACCAGGGGCGTTCGAACAGCTTCTGAACTTTTTCCAACGGCCGTCCACGTGTTTCCGGTAAAATGACAACGAAGAGCAAGAAGCCGATTAATGCCAATCCCGCGTAAAAGAAAAAGGCGCCTTGGCTGGTCAAGGCATGTGTCAAGGACAGAAAGGTCATAGACACGAGTAGATTGAAGAACCAATTACAAGACGTGGCGATACTCGTGCACGTACCACGCGCCCACATGGGGTAAATTTCTGCATTGATAGTCCAAGGCATCGGACCCATGCCTGACAGTAGCAGTAATTACGAAGACTTCTCGTTTCGACTCTACGAATTACCTGGCGCGAAGAAAAACAAATACAGGACCAGTCCCAATACGATGATCCACGCATAATGAGATGGACAATAAGAAGGGGCCCATGTGAATACATCATTCTTAAGCGCAGCACAAGATCCATACATAGCAGAGCTACCATTCTTCATTACACATGACGCATTTGCCCAGGTAAAGCTATCAAAGCAGAAACCACAGTCTGTTGTCAACAGGCAGTCTCCGCAAGTCCTACAAAAAAAAAGCGATTAACTGCGCTAGTGGACTTCTAGAAATTCATTAACGCACGTGGCCAAGCTGCACGTGTCGGCAGCAGCATCAATCACTCTATCTATTGGAGGCGAATCCAAAGCGGCCAGTAAGAATCCGACCCCAAAGAACGCCAGCGACAAAACCACGCCTAAAGCAATCTCAGTCAATTACTATTTATTCCTGGGAAAAAAATATCGCACAAACGATGCGAAAAGTCGTTTAACCTCCAAGTGATGACAAAGTCAGCAACCTTCTGCCTAACTTCTCCACCAAATACAATCCGATGAAGGTACAAATGAAGTTGACAGCAGCAGTTAAGGCGGACAGCCAAATAGCTGTATGTGTGTCCTGGAAACCAGCCATTTGGAATATACTTGCTGAATAGTACCTGAAAAACAGAAATTTGTCCCGTGTTGAAGTGGCAAGGGTGTAAGAAACACACAAAAAATATTACATCACCGTATTGATACCGGAAATTTGCTGGAATGTCTGGAGTGCACAACCAAGGAACAGTGCCCGACGAACTGAGGGCGTGGCTAAGACTTGCCGCAACAACGACGAGGATTCCCCTCCCGTCTGTTTATTCTAAAATGAAGTACAGATCGGCTTACATCCTACCACGTATCTGTAAGAGAACAACAAAACAATCCACTTACTTGCCGCTCAAGTTGCGTTTCTCGGTAGTTTGTCTGGATCTGCTCAATTTCATCGTCTACAGGAAACTGCGCCCCACGAATCTTCATTAGAATGCACTTGGCTTCTTCGGTTCTAAGAGCAGCAATCAAGTACGTTAACTAAGTTGCAAACCACGTCAACTCCTTTCAATTCTTCACATTTTTTAAATTTAACTTCAACCTTCAATCCTTTCAGTGAAATAGAAGAACAAATAAATAATAAACATTCGTCAATTCTCATTAACATCACAACCAAAGGCGACAAGAATGACGTTCCATTAAGCAATCCGATTTTCGTTACATACTTTCCCTTTACGACCAAATAGCGCGGAGTTTCAGGCATGAAGGAAAAGCCAACGAGTTGAACTAGCGAAGGGATACCAGCTAACCCCAGCATAAGTCTAGAATATAAAAACTTTATTTTACATGTATCTCCATTCTTCAAGACTAGCAAGAGACCGTTAAATACACCAAGTGTACATAGTAATTCCTACCTCCAACCATGTTCATGGGAAGCTAAAAACCCACAAGTAACGGCAGCGATGAACTGTCCTCCAGTAACGAAAACTGTATTGAGAGTGACCAAGTACCCACGCACTCCGGGTGTCGAAACTTCAGCCAAGTATAAGGGCACTATCATGCTCGCAATTCCTACACGAAGAAACAAAACGCTTAGAATCAGATATTTAAAAACTTAACACAAATCACTCCAAATGGATGATGCAAATAAGCACAACAAAACATCGAAAGGTACAAACCATAATACTGGTTAAATGGTACCGCCCTCCTAACTACAAGCGAGTTCGGCTGGAAAAAAATCATATAGTCTACTCACATCCTTTGTTTAAATTTGACAACTGTACAAGGACAAAACACACCGGGATTGCTTTACAATCGTACAGGCCCCCTCTTAGAACGCAGGACAACCGCAAACATTTACCGATACCGACGCCCGTGATGATTCGTCCTAACAATAGCGTAAATCGGTCTGGGGCTGCACCCATTACAATGGAACCTAATGTGAATGCAACACTGGCAATCAAAATAACTGGCTTTCGCCCCACTCGATCTATGGATGAGAAAGTGAAACGTTGTCATAGCATACGGGAGTACAAAATAGTAAAAAAAAATTAGCACAAGGAATATCGAAAATATACCGGAAAGTTGTCCGGCAACAAGCGCAAATACCCATGCCGCCCCTACGGTACCAGACACGATTGCTTCATGCCAGAATGTATTCAATTCAAAGTCGTCCCTATAAGAAACACATGTTTACTAAGCTGGACAGACGCTTTGCGTACAGTATAATAACAGAATGTGTACAATCATATGCAGTATAGTTACACGAGTTCTCATAAATAAAATTATATGGGGAACGCGCACAACTCTGACAGCTTCACTCTATTAAAATTTTTCGACCAACTTTTTACAATGGGAAGATGCACGAACATTCACTCTACAAACCGGAAATAATCAACATTCCCAGACCTCAAGTATAAGTTTCACAATCCAAATTCTGTATAAAATTATTGAAATGCAAAACCTGATGCTAAAATTAAAGTTTGTGCAAAAGGGAGGCACTGGCCTTCAAATGGGTAAACGAATGTAGCTAAAGTAATGTACTACTGAAGCATGTCCAATAAAAGAAACGGTCAATAGGCACGGCCTACGATGGCATCCAATTAAAAAAAAAGATGCACGAACGTTGCACATTACATTGATTTGCATCTTTTTTTCTGAACACCGTTTTATTTTTTGCTTTCGCCTGTAGCGTATGGTTTGCATTGTACAGTACTCGTAAAAAATACTGTACATAACTAGGGGTTCCAAAAATCACGAAGAAACGTCGCTAAATTACTGCGTGGTTTAAACTCATAAAAGCTCATTTTTAGATCTTAAGTTTCAGAAAAAGCAACAAATTGGAACATTGCTGATATCCTCAAAAAGAAAGACAAGTACGAAACAATTATAGACAAATAGATCTCTATTCGCTCAGGCGTTTTACACAAACTTGTATTTCTATTTTGAGAACCTTCTATTAAATTTCCGATTACTAGAGCAATTTTACGCTGACCGTCGTCTCGAAATTTAGTGTGACATTGGCGAAACGAAGGACCAGCATCAGCTACGTAAATTTACCTTATTAGAAGCATGGTCCCGGAAACAACTCCGGTGTCATAACCGAAAAGGAAACCTCCGACTGCACTAAGGGAAGCTAGGACATACAAGAAACCAGTTGATTTTGCATCCGTAACTTGGATTTGTACGGTGTTGGGCCCGTCAGGATCAGGATGTTCTATAAACGTCATCTTCATAAATAAAAGAAAAGAAGGCAAATAACGGAAGAAATTGTATTACGTGTGAATTCACGGCTTTTCCAATTTAAGGCTATCTACCTTACGCTATTGATTCCAGAGAAAGTTAGAGCTTGATCCGGAAACGAACTGAAACAAACTTTGACAACGGTGAAACTCGATCGCGTTTGATATTTGCGGAAAAAAGGTAAAGTTAAACCTAATTTAAAGTTCGAGAAAAAAAATCCCCAACAGCGTAAGTTAAACCTGTAGTACAAAATGTACACATCTCTGACGGGTAGGTTCTTTCGCCTGTTTACATTTCTTGTAAATCTTTACTGCATAAATTTTCCTCGGTAAAGCTGCTGGGAAAACAAAACTAAAAGGGGGTATAATTTACCAGGGCAATTAAGTTATGTGATACGTGTAAACTGAAACTTTATTTACAGCTACATGTTTACGAAACCGTTCTGCATGAAAAGCAGAAAACCACTGTTTTACTCGTGAAACTGTATACACTGTATTCCTATACTGTTGTCATAAATTGAATAATTACGCATGTGGTATTCTGCTCGTTTTGACGGATCTATGAACTAGAACCAGAGTAAAAAATATTCGCGAAAAACATTTATGAACTAGAACCAGAGTAAAAAATATTCGCGAAAAACATTTATATGTGCTTTCGTGGCGGGGTAGTTGAACTTTTCGCAATACTTTGATTTGTTAACCTCTTACCAAAACCCGAGATGGGTTTTATGGTACAATTGGTTGAATGCTTTGTCTTATGATGAATCACAAGCTACTACGTGATTTATCAACAAGTTGACCTTCCGTTTGAAATAAAGTTAATAACAACATTCCTCAAACAAGCCACACGGGTGAATTTCGATTGGGTTGACACCCCTTCTATAGGAAGCGTTGTAATAAAACGTGAATTTTAGCCACGACGCCCGTCTAGTCTGCGATACACGCCGTGCCATAAACCCCTGGGACATATGCCCTCCAATATATGTCGGCAAATGCTCCCCCCACATTGAGTGTCATATATCTTTCTCTGACTAATGTTCAGAGTCTAAATTACCTGTCTTGTAACGTTCAAACTGTCTTACACTGTAGCTCACTTGTTTCAACAAACGTTTGTCAAACGCAAGGATTCGGAAATGGACACCTTCGTAACCGCGCAGTATGAAATGAAGCCGTATATGACAAAATTACTATTATTAATTCTTGGCCAAAACGTTTCCATCTTCCCGCTGATCATAAGGTTCAAATTTACGTGGAATCTAGCATCTAAAATGAAGAATCATGTGTTCGTTCAGCAATTAACTTTTTATTTGAGAGTTTAATTTTTCTTTTGGCCCTGCCCATCTGACATCTTATAGGTAAAATAGGCGCATGGGGCGGGTCTAAAGCAAAATCCCTAGGAACACATGTGACTGCAAACAAATTTAAACGAAAATGGAGGAAGCTATCAGTAAATCGCTCATTTATTTGTGGCAAGTAGCAGAAAAGTTTTCTGGGGACTATCCCGTGCTTGCAGCCCATGATTTGTAAGTCACACCTGTCTCAAAGGAAATTAAGTCTAAACGAGTTGTTTTTATTACAGGCTAAAATGTCGCAGACTTCAAGGAATGACTCCAGAAGGTTTAAAAGCCAACAAGTTTAAATCAACCTCACTCTGTTTGGGTTGCGGCACACCTTGGTCATTAGCGAAATATCGTATAAACATCGTGAAAAGATCTGCCGCTAAACATCGGAAACTGAGAAAGAAAAGCACAAAGTGTCCTGAAAAGTTGACCCGATCGGAGCGGCACTTGTTGGCACTTTACCAAACACAGAATTCATCTCTAGTAAGTTGAGCACTTGACAAAATAGCAAGTGTTTTAATAAATGAATTTTTAAAGGTCCTGAATTGCCTTGTGTGTCAAAAGAAAACCTTCTTTTCAATTCCTGCACCTTCACCTGTTCCAAAGCCTGAAAATCCTAACAGAGAAGAAGCACCAGTAGTAACGGAAGTGACAAGCAGCAAGAAACGACGGAAGAAGGGCGTCAAGGAAATCAACGCAGGGCTTGTTCAACTGACCAAACAGCCTGTCGACGTGAAACCAACTCCTCCTCCAGCGCCCCGCACCAAAAATGCCATTCAGGCTCAGAAAACACAACTCAAAGCACTTTTGAATGCGAAGAAAGCAACTAAAGGAGGACTACAAGATTTCCTAGCTTCCATTTAGTGTTCCAAAAATCGAAACATGCCGCAAAGACGATTGTAACGTTGTGAAACGGATTCGTTCGGTTATAAAACTATTTTCCAATACACAAGATTGTTTGATTTTTTTGTTAGCTTTTATGCATTGTTTCAAATTCGTATAAATCAAGTTTACGAAAGAATAAGTCTGTTCTAAAAATTATGAAAAAAAATCAACAAAAGTAAAACAGAAATAAATAGATTATCCTATGATATGGATTGAAACAGTCCATGAAGCTGTCTACGGTAAATAGGCTACATTTTTTACGGTTTCGCCGTGCCTGAAATTACCAGGAAAAAATAGAAGTTCCCAGTTTGATTAATGTTTAGTTATTATGACCCTATTGGGTATTGTACAATATATTAGCCATTATGAACTTTATGAAGCTCAGATATTTGTAATTGTATTTTCTTGCCAACAAATATCTGTTAATTAAGCATTATCTACAACGCTGGTAGTTCGGCCAGTCTTCATCGACTTACCTTTGGTTTTTCTCGAGTGAATGGAACCGCAAAGCGTTCAATTTATGTTCTTGGCGCTAGATGGCGAATGAGCCTAAACAGCGGAATAAATCAGACGAAATCCGTTTCCCGCTTTCCGTGGGCCTTTAGGGCTAGCAACATATATGTTTACGTGTCATTTGGATGCAAGCACGTGTGTGAAGCTTGTGCTCTTTCGGTTACTGACCCTCCTCCCCCAAAACAAACGAAAATTACGGCACGAAAGGACGCCGTGAATTTTTCTTTCCTTTCAATACAGTGTCAACTAGCCTTGTTCATTGTAGCTGACTCACATCCGCCTACTCGACAACTTTTCTGTCGTAGCGGATTATTTGCTCAAGATTCCATGTTTCATTTCACTTTTACGCAGCTGGTGCGAGAAATACGTCCCGTATAAAATTTTGGAGTACTTCATTATCATAGACAGCTGGGGTAAGTCGTACATGTATTACTCCACTATTCTTTCAGAGCTGGGACCAACGTCTAAGATGTTTCCTAACCGAATTGTGGACTTTCTAGAAAGCACTGCGTACCCCTTTCTTTATCTCTGTAAAAATACCTCGGGCATAATGAGTTAAAGTCTCCCCTATGCCTCTGTTCGTCTCCGATCCGTTTTTGGCGTGTGGCCAAGCAATAAATCTCTAGTAACCGGTAAATTGGGCGAATATCTTTGCTGAATTTGCTAGTTTTTTCTGCATCACGTAATTTTCGATTATGTGTAAATTTAACTTCGCTTCAAACTCTCATACAAGCGAAAGTGTATGGCGAGACTTGCCGTGCATGTTTTGGCTTCGTGCCATTTGAATCGAACGGAGATCAAAAGCTCGTCTTTGATAGCGACATTCGATCAGTACTAATGAGTTCGCAAGGGGCGTGACCCCGTGATTCTGGGGTCTCGTATTTCCGTCGTTGCGGATCTTGGCACTTGCAGCTATTAAAGTATGGTACAGGACTTTGACAGTGAAACGCCACCTTTTTTTAAAAAAAGGACATGCAACTATCTTAACTTATTTACTATTTTTTTCAGAATGGAATTTTAATTGTATATTTGTCAAATCGGGATGGGCCCGTCCCTTTCGATGGTCGTAGGTGCATTTAAAATTACTTTTAATCAGAAATCTTTTGTGAAACAGGTTAGTAAATTTCAGTATAATGCTACTAATAAAATATGTACGCATATACGTAGTTAGTATTAACGGCGTGATACCAGTGAGGGACTACAAGGGTGGCAATTAGCAGAGCGTATGCCGAGTTAGAATAAAAATATGTATAAACTTAGTAAAACTTGGAGAGAAACTGCGTCGCAAAAGTGAGACATTTGACACTTTCGATATATTCTGTAATAATACATTGATAAAATAAAAATAAATTCTATAGTTCTATAAATTCGATTATACCAAAATAAAAATACATCCATAATTCTGTAAATTTTATAATATAAAATAAAAATTCATTCTATAATTCTATAAATTCTATAATATAAAATAAAATAAATTCTGTAAGTCGCGTTCCAGTAAGATATTAATATTTAATGAGTGGACTGTGGACGAAGTGATGTTCCTGTCACCGTATCTCGGTATTTCGTCCAACTTAGTTGGTATACTTCTTGGTACGTTGTTTGTCCAATAATTTCTTCCTCTCCCTGTTAAAATTCCGACATTCTAGTATTCTAATATCTTGTAGCACATTCTAGTGCTACATACTCTCTTCGTTCTCTTTGCAATTTTGACAAAACATGTATAAGATTAACATTTGTAAAAGTAAAATTATTAAGCGTGAAGTATTGTAACTGAAGAACACAATTAAGCTGTCACTCAGCGATGTGATTTGGCGTTGGTCGTGTACTGAATCACGGTATCGAGAGCAACAAATTTTCCGTCGAGCATAAATGAAGACTGGGTAAGCAGTCGGCCATTTCAAGTGTTTCATTAGAAGTTTAGACGATTGGATTTTAATTGTAGTACTTTTCTATTGACAGAGATTACTTTGTACTTTTTATAATGAGATTCCATCACAAAACTGGGCGTGTATCAGGGATCAATAGCGCACTCTGCTTTTGTACGTGTGTGTGGACTTTCATTTTCATAAAGGCCATCATATGTATATCACGTTCCGTTTGCTCTTGGCTTTTCGCTCTTCGCCCCTTTTTCGTTGATAAATCCTTCTCATTAACCTGATTGTTTTTCTCGTTGAATCCAGAGCCTACGCCGGTCCAACACACGAAGGCCAGAATGCCTGCTTGTGATGACCTTTGCTAAAAAGACAACGACCTAGCCGACGTGGGCTCGAAAAAAATGTCATCTTCCTGGCTCGTTTGCGCCATCCTAACTCACGTTTTGTTGCCACTTATCTTGACGACAGGTAAAAAGCCGGAAGAAAACTACCCATCTAAATTGCTGATGGGCAAAGGGGTAGAATGTGTGTGTGTTCGTGTTACATACACCTGTGTTCGTAATAACACTCAGGGGAAATCACGCCAGCTTTCATTTTTTCCTTTATAATTCCTAACGCACGAAAGGTAAAGGCCTCAATTTAATCAATTGACTGACGTATGGTTTGTTTTATCCCTTGTTACCGTAGGGGTAGTTTTAAGGCAAAATGGATTGTCCCTACTCTATCTCATCTTCCTCTTTGTCGGACCGTGGATTGCCACGCCCAACGCACATAATTTGCCCCGTAAGTAATTCTTTTATGTTATGCTATCTAAACAAACAGGATATGCTTTTCATATTGTTTAGTGCGTTCATCTGCCTATTACAGTAGAACGACGCTGAGTTGTTAGAAATTATAGTTATAATTTAGGTTTGTCTTTGAATCTCGATTTTGACATTGATTACTTTTTCTGTTAAAGTTGTAAAATATTAAAAGGAAATCGTAATGTTAATTTGTAATTCGAAAGGAAGTGTTCACTTCTTAATGTAAGGTATTCACTTTGTAATTCAAGGAAATTTAAAAATAAGGGATTGTGGTGGTATTCCTTTTGCACATTAAACGTTCCTAAAGAAAACTATTATATAATGCTGTGCGGGAAAGTATGATAAACGAACGATAAGGAGTGTAATATTCATTATAAAGAAAATTGAGGGTTCATGCCATTAGAATTACTTTGGATTATATTAAATTACATTTACATAGATTACGTTTACATTTTATCGATTATTTCTCTTAACAGTCTCACACATTTTTCGAAAATTCATTGACAGTAGAATCACGCGCTCTAGCTGCAGGAATATGTGTGTGAGTTTTGTTTCTAAAATGGATTTCGTTAATTTTCTGTCATTCTACAAAGTTGTGCCTCGTCGTAGAAGTCAAAATTTTAGCTTTTCTTTCGAACATTATCCCCGTTTTGAAGTTTTTTAAATGAAGACCAAAATACTTTTCCGTCGAGTCGTTTCGAGTCAAGGTTCTTTGATCGAGTCGTTTTGAGTCGAGATTCTTTCATTCGAATCGTTTCGATGCAATTTTTAACGAAGTTTTCAGAAAAATAGCTCCCTGAATTGTATTGCGCAAATCTCACTAAAAATTGACAGTCGTTTTTTCCCACCGTAACGAAAAGATCTAGGTATTATGCACCAAAACTATACTGTCAAGGTTTACAGAAATGTGTAATGGTATTCACCAAATTGTTCCAAATCTTTCCCTATAATTCCCAATGCAAATTTCCAGGCGACAGGTAGTAGACAGTGGCTAATTATGCATCGCACACTGTATACGGTCCACTGTTTCGGGGCTGTCGCTAACTTGCATAGCACTATTTTCTTCATAGGTTCCACTGGAAGGTACCTAAAAGTGGTATTAGGCTGGTCTGTGGTGTGTTTTCTGAGCCAGGTGTGTTTCCAGATCGTTTTGTTGAGTTTACCTCCATATGGACACCATTTACCGTACTGTAAGTCCATATTTCCAAGTTGTTATGCATTCAGTACGGTTTGGTTTCATTATGTTTAATGTTTTGATTGTAGGTTCGTTCTGGGAGAGTGTGCTCAGGCATATTGGCTTTGTACGGTTAGACGGGGTTGGGGCGTGGGCCGGCACCCGCATTTTATTGCCTGATTTAGTTATTGGCATTGCAGCCGTGGTAATTTGGCGCGTTTGTGTCAAAGAATGCAACCCTCCCGAAAACACGGGGCCGTTAGAAGCGGGAGGTTTGCTTGCCACGAGCCACATTTTCGCGGAAGAAAAGCTCGCAAAGATCCGGGCGTATTCTTCAGTGGCCAGTACGATTTATGTGACTTTAATTGCATGGGTAAATCCTTCTATGGAAGTTTCATATATTGAAAAATTTGGACAGTTTGTTGGACTGGTGTGGGAGCGTTGGGTGTGGTATCGTGTCTCCGCCCCTCCATCACGGCTGTACCGTACTTTGTCTCGTTTCTTATATTGTCGACTTTGTGGGCTTGGCGAATCAATTGGACCAACGCGTGGCCCTATTTGACAGACGTACTAGCCGCTTTATCGGCCATTCACTGTTTCTTGTTGTACATTTACCAAGCATCGTTGCCTAAAGAACTCCTCCCTCCGTCGTCGCTCTACGCTAGGTACGTATATGGCTTGTAAAAACGTATGAAACGCTTTGCATGTGTGATATCCCTTCGTGCTTCGCCAGGAAGGGCTTGTGCAATGTGGCTGTAACACCTGTGTCAATAATTGAACCTAGTTGTACTTCGCTTGACTAATCTTGAGGGATTTTATCTCATTTAAAAAAAAGGAAGCACGGAAACTGCTTCACCGCTTTCATAGTCATCTAAAACAGTAATTTTGTGGGTATTTATATAAGTTCGGTTAATCTTTTTTTGTCAATTTTTGTTACGAATTTTTCATTTTTAAATTTATTTTTGAGATTGTAATAATATTTAGAGTATGTAATATATTTTTAGAGTTATGGATTTATCGAACTTATTTATACTTTCGTGTAGAGGAGGGATGGGACAGTTCACACGTAGGACAAAGAGTACAAAAATCATTACTAATGAACTACGAAAGTTTTGGTTCTGAAAAAAATTGCACACTTAGTGAATACGACGAAGCTCACATGGGGAATTTTTTGCCGAAAAATGTTAAGCCGTTTTTGAAAAACTAAATAAAAACTAAATTTTAGGCACTTTTTGTAAGAAAGGGGTCCTGTTTATTTCGTTGTACCACTCATAATATGTATCTAAAAATAAAGTAAAATTTACTTTTATGTAGCTGACAAGTTAGGGAATCACCCCTCCAAAGGTTTGTTTTAAAATCGATGTCCTGATTTTGTACGAGATTTTACACTCCAAAGTGATGATTTAGTACGCTTTGGACAGAGCCGTTTTTACTACAGAAAAACATGCTGTTGGCAACGCTGCGCACACGCATGCAGCTCACAGCTGACAGCTCGAGTTAAGCCACGCTCCTAAAACGTTGCCTTTTTTTGTTGTCAATAATCATTTTGACAAAATGGTGCGTTTCCTTGCACTAACTGGAGCTAGGATGATTCCTATATCAAGAGGGAGTATAACTGCAAGTTTTCGTTTAGATATTTTAAGTTTAATATGTATTTTTTTAAAAAAATGCAATCGACTAGTTTTCTTATGGCAAAACACACGGACAAATCGCACTACACCCAAGTCCAAATTGTATCCTGGTATCTCGTTTCGGACAGTCGGAGGTGCCTCCAGTTTTCATGGTTGTTTGGTCTTATTTTTAGTGTTCTTCAAGTGTACAATACCTCGTTTGATATCCAGGACACCAGGCCATCTGACGGGTATAGTTTTAGGCTACAGTTTTGTCTCCACGTGAAGTGAAAAATAAACTACAGAAAAGTGTCCACACTGTCCCATCCCTCCTCTACTAGAAATATATCAAAAATTTTTTTAGTGTAGATGGATTAATATACAAAGGGCAATACTAATAAGAGATCTATTAAAGTTAAAGTTACACTTCAACGCAGAATCTTTTCTTTTCAATGTTAAAGCTTTCTCCAACAGTTGTCACCTTTGTTAAAAATGCCATAAATATCTTTAGGGAAAAGAAGGCCACACTGTAGGTCACTATAGTTGGCCAACAAAGAGCAATTGCTCACGCTGGAAATAACTTTCAAAAAACATCAATATACAAGGGACGCCAGCAATTATCAAAAACATGTTTGGCCACCGCAGAACGTTAGCACAGCATAGAACATAACAACGTTCACGTCATGATGTAGTAGACGTTCCGCTTTGTAACTCGTTTCTTTTTGTGTTACAACGTGTGTGTTTGCTTGAACGTGCTTTCCGAAATCCAGCATTGTTTGACTTTTGCCAGAATTATGATTGAATACTAGGGCAAACTACCGACATTAACTCGTTCAAGATAATTGGCAGAATAGTGTAAAGGCAGTTAAATTTTTCTCTTCTTTTCTTTCTTCGTTTCATTTTCGAAATAAGTCTTTGGAGTTTATTTGGTTTGTCAGAATTAGCGAATAATTAGCCAGTCGTTATAATGCGGGTGTAATAAGTCTTGTCAAGCTTCTGCGGATATGCGAAACTTTTTTCATAGAAATAGCGGCAAAGCATTGGAGCATTCTCCCGTTTCCTCAAGTCTCTTATCGTAATGTCATTTCCTCTCTCGAAAGAAACAAACTACCTAAAAATATATAAGTAATTTGGAGGACATGTAAATGATAGTATTGTCAAGGAAAAACGCAGTTCTGTAATGAGTCCATTCCAATATTCCAACCATGAGGTCATAGATAAACAAAGTGTAATCTTGTCGAAGAGCACTGCGAAGAGGTTAAAAAGTGAAGCTGTAATTTAAACTGGGCAGGGTCAACCTTAGCAGGCGTCAAGCAACTTGTGTACTATACATAAAAATGCGGCCTTGTATTACATTAACCTTACTGTTGCCCAAGATAGAATTTCCGAAAGGATGGGTGGGCTCGGGACAAAAAAATCTTAATCCTTCTGCGCCCACCCTTGCGTATTCACCCATTGTACGTCTAAACACATGCAAAAAGGACGGTTTCCACACGTGGAATTGATTTGACCTATTAGACGTATCTTGTGTTTGTCAAATGTGTGTTAAAAAAACACGTGGATCACTTTCCAGATTATATTTTGTTGAGGGAGGGGGTGACTGCTTTTCGTCTAGTCACTAATGTCACCGCTCTTGTGGTCGAGCGAGGTTCTGTCGCAAATGAGTGCAAATGCCGTGTTCGTTTCAACGTTGGATTAATTATTCATACATTGTTTTTAGGTTATTTGGTTTGGTTGCATTTGCAACAGAAGATTGTCAGGACCCGCGCGAATCGCTCATTGTTGACCTGCCCTGGACGGACTACGTGTACCCGATTGGAGTTTTGGTACTTTACCACGCACTAGTCTATGGAAGGGGAGTTTCGGAAGCTTTACCGTCGCCTACGAGCATCGCGCAGCAAAGTGTGCGGATTCCACTTGAAGCTCTACGGAACCACGCTTTCCAGAACAGTCAAACTGACGAGAGTCTACATACCATTGTTGCTGACGGTACACCAGGTAACTTTTGTCACTCGTGGGCATTGACTTTTCTATTTCTCAGTTTACTTATTTATTCTCAATCTAATTCTTATGTTCGTTTGTTTTTATTGTCTAGAAGGTAGCAAAGAAAAATGGATGAAACTCTTTCAAAGGATCTTGGTGTATTTGAACATTGTCCCTGGGTTGATTGTCCAATATGCTTACGTGGTGACCATCGTGGCCATGATGGTAAAATATACGACTGTTCTTTTTTATTCACAATTTAAAATGGCTTTTTATTAGGCGTGGAGTATTACATACCATAGTTGGCTCACCTTCGTATTCCTAATATGGTCGTGCGTACTTTGGATAATGCCAAAACAGCGCGATGCCACGTTACGGTCTATGCCTGCGTTGGTCTCTTATAGCTTATTCCTTCTTCTTTCGCAATATGTGTATTGCTTGAACTTGACCGAGGACGAACTTCCTGTCCACGTCTCTTCGGTCAATTTAAGTCAAGTTGGCTTCGTCAAAAACATCGATGAAGCGTACAAGCCTTTAGTAACGAAGGTATAATAACTTATAAGGAATAATACCGACTTGTTGATTATTCACTTAATTAATCTATCCTTATTTTCGAAAGATTGTGTATACTGTCGTTTTTTGGCTTACCCTGAGGCAATATGAACAAGAGCGGCAGGCGAGAGTCGCACGGGAACGAGCGTCCAGATCATTCGGTATGGCTTTAAGCTGTACGGGCAATGGCGTGATTGTTTCAGGTAAGTTTGCAAAAATGGGCTCTTTTTGAGCGTAAGCTTTCGCTGACATTCCTTATTAGATACAATTGAGTCCGAATTCGTCTTAGGTTTGGTCCAGCGTGTGCAGTTACCTCCTAAAGACTTCTTGAATAGGCCTAGCAATAGCCCAGCTTGGTTAGTTAAATTAGGAGCCGCTCTTCATCGTTTGCTGGTTCGGGTCTGGATTTGGGTTGTCACTGTTATGCTTTTTATCATCGGTATTGGGCAAGGCGAACATGTAGTTGTGTACCGCATCCTTTATATGGCCTTATTTCTCGTATTTGTCCTCACGTTTCAGGTAAAATTCGGTTCTTAATTTCATTTTATGCTGTGCCGGGATTTTCTCGGCATCTTGATTGTATTTTCAAAAAATCTTCTGATTTTTAGTTATCTTACTCGTTTTGGCGAAGGATGTTATACCCTTTCTGGTTAACTGTCATTATCTACTCGATGGTAGTCCTCGTGCTGGTTTATACCTATCAGTTTGATAACTTTCCTGAACATTGGGAGCAATATTTGAAAGTTCCACGGCAACTGTAAGATTTCACTCGTGCTTGAATACTGATTTATATGTACTTCTTGTTTGAACTTTGCAGGCAACGTGATATTGGAATGGAAGTGTACGATACAGGAACTTTATTCCTTCGTTTGCTTACACCCACCTTTTTCGTCGTTATTACTGCTGTGCAGCTTCATTATTTCCATCAAGAATTTTTGGACATATCAGACCTTGAGAAAAAGTAAACCATAGTTATTTACTACTTAGAAATATAATTTAACGTTTGGTGCGTTTTTATTATTTAATTTTTATGATTACTATTTGTTTTCTTGGAACACGGAAATATCGTTTCGCTAGGAAATGTCCTGCAAGTGGCAGCATGGAAGGATTGCTGGACGAACATATACAGGAGGAAGCTGTTACCCCGCAAACCCCAGGCAATGCGCCGGGAAAGGAAGAAGACGAAACCATTACTGAGAAACTCGAGTCGAGCATCTTTGATAATTTTACATTCACGAAGCTAAAAGGCAAGTTAGGATCTTAATACTGTAACTACTTCAGTGCTTCATGAACTTTGTGAATTCTATTCAGAGTCGGTGATGAAACTGGTGAAGCAAGGAACAACATATCTCCGGAAGACGTTGATTGAACTAGCCGAACTTACTTGGAGATTTTTGGACCTCCATATGATGAAGATTGTTTTCCTGTCTTTGTTGTTGCTTTCGGTTTATGACGTAAATCCACATTTTTATACTTAATGGTAGTTATCGAGAGTTCTTGCAGGTTTGCATTTTGCATTATCCGTTCTGCATAGCTGTTGTTTTAAGCGTACCTTCGCGGTACCGATACCAGAAGTGGGCGTGTCGGGCTTCAGCTAGCTGGGCGTGCTTTCTTTTCCTAGCGAGAATGATCTACCAAATTGATTACATTGATCATCAATCGTACGACATCAACTGTACCGTAAGCAAATCTATTTTCTTCCAATTAGATGATTCCATTTAGATATTTTTTAATACGTTTTATTAATTGTTTTTGAAATTTTGGGATATTATAATATGTTTTGGTTTTGGACATTCTTTTATTTAGTGGAGTAATAGCAGTTTTTACGCGGGAAACACCACGACTTTAAACCTTATGGAGTGGATCGGCTTTCGGAAAAGCGCCAAATTGCCCGAATTGCTTAAAGGATACATTGGTAATAACTTAGCGTTACTTCCTTGCGTTACGAAACCTAACAAATCCAAATAGCTTAAAGTGTTCCTTTAGGTGTAATTTTGGTTCTGACCGTACAAGCCGTAACCCACATTCGCCAAGGATTACATGACGTGGAAGTACCGAAAGAAGGAAAGTTGGGCGTCCTGTTCGAGGGCATAGGCCGAGCACAAGCAGACGAGGGTCTTATCCAGTGCTTCAAGTTTTTAATGAATTACGGCTTCTATAAATTCGGCGTCGAGGCAATAAATCCCTTTTGGTTTTATAACAGCAAGTTTTTAATCACGTTTGTTTTTATTTCCCCCAGATATGTATGGTTACCATGGTTGGGGTACTTGGATCCCGTCTGGACATCTACTCTCTAGTCTATGCAGGCTGGTTGTGTTACTTGTACCGGCAACCGCGCCCTGAATTGGTCCGTGTTTGGCCGATACTCGTCATTTGTGTAGCGGTCTGCTTAGGAATACAGTACATGCTCTGCTTGGGCTTGCCACCTTCGCATTGTCTTGGTGGGTATTCTGTTTTTGAAAACGAATTTCGAGAAGTTTTAATCTTTGCGTTCTCTCGGACCGTAGAATATCCTTGGGATGTGTATCCAAAGCTACGGGATTGGCTATTTCTGCCTGATTTTGTCAAGCCTCCAGAATCATACAAGCTAGTCAGTACGTAAACTCTCGTGTATTCTTCTTAAACCTTATATAACTTGACGTTTTTCGGTGTTACCAGCTGACTTCATATTGCTGGCGTTGTGCTGCGGTCAGTGGGTGATATTCTGCGGTGAGCCGTTCGGTTATTACCTAGAAGCTGGCACGAACACAGACCTGGGCCCTTCACCGGCGAAAAACCCCTTAGCTGACTTTCTCACCGGTCCGTCCAAGTGCTGGCTGGACGTTGCGAAATCTACCGTCTGCCCGGCCATGTATTGGGTGGCTTTGTCAATAATGTTTCTGGCGGGTACCAATCGCGTGAACGCCTTCGCTATTGGTTACTTGCTGGCATCCTTTCTTTTTCTGTGGAAGGGCAACGAGTTCTTTTTATGGCCTCGGCACAAAGTTTTGCACTGGTGTGTAGCATCTGTAATTGGATAGGACTGTAAATCTTCTTTGTTACAGGTGGAATGCGTTATTGGGCTACAACGTTGCTGTAATGACTGGCAAAGCGTTCTTACAACTCATTGGCTGCGCCTTTATTACCCAATTGCAAGTCGGTGCGTGTTGGCTGGTACAAATTTGGGGTATTGCTTGCTTGCAGAAGTTTGGAGTCAAAGTTCCTCTCAGTGGGTCGGGTATGTTCTACTTATGAGTAATATCTGTTCAAACGAGTAAATTCGCACTGCAGAGAAAAGTATGTTTTTACAATAGTCCTTAAGGCGAAATTTGTTGGGGGTTGTAGATTTCGCAGATTGTCCGTTACCAAATGACGAAGCTGGAATGTTCTGGGACGGAGTATGCTTTTCGTTCCTGTTGTTTAGCCGGAGACTTTTTGGAAGCTACTACTTTTCATATGTCGTTAATGAGATTAAGGCGCAGAATATGCTAGCGTCCAGGTAAGGATTTCTTTAAAGTTGGTCTTTTAAGAATTCTGGGTACCGTAGAGGAGCTGAACTCATTGCGGCGTTGGCTGCTGAGCGAATTCGGGAGCAAGAGGAAGAAGAGAAACGGATATTGGATTCTATACGAGAAAAGATGGATAGAATTAAAGCTGCTCAACAACGATTGAAGTCGCAAACGGAATCCCAAGACCACTATAAAGGTTAGTCTTTTAAAATATGTTATTTTTTACCATTGGTAGGTTGTTAGTGCGGTGTAGTTAGGGAACGCTTTGAACAGAAGCTGGATTATTTTTCGTAGTTTGCAGTATTTATGTATATTAAAATCTTATGTGGACGTTCAAGATCTGCGTAAGATTCCGTAGCGTCACGTGCCAGTAGAACTTAACGATTTTGCCGTTCAAACAATAATATATCTGATATGGACATTTGTTAGGGACTATTCTCACCTACGACAAAAGGCGTAAAGCAATATTTGTGCTTTGTAACAACGCGCCTCTTTATTATAAGCTAATTTGCGTAGGCAGAGGTAAGTAATCAAGAGCAGTGACTTGAACACAGGAGAACAAACGTAGTGAACGATTTGCTTCCGAAAATTTATTTTTCCCTATTTCGGTACTGTACATTCAGGGTGACATGGGACAATTTACATAAAAAATCTGTTATTTTCGGTTCAAACTAAACGAAATTATAATTATTATATTATAAGAGTAATGGCTATCAGATGAGCTGCTGTCTGTTGTAACTTGAAGAAAATGAAAAAATAATAGTGAACGATAATTAAAATCAGGTGCTCCTTGTTTGTCCAGATCGTCCAAAGGTCCGACAAACTGAACATTAGACCCTTCGTCATAAAGAAAGTAAACACTCGATGTTTTGTTAAACGTGATGTATCAAAAAAAAATTTCAGAAGTAAAGCGCGTAATTATACGTTAATTACTTTGTGCAAGTACATATTAATTACATTGGTTTGTTATACGAATTAAAAGTTTAACACATTTATTGTTATAGGACAGTAGGCTTTAAACTGAAATATGAATTTACAGACGTTTTTTTATCGTAATACGATTTTGTGTGTGTTGCTCTTATATTTTTTGCCTTGTATAAAATTGCTTTCGTGGCGAGAATGTTTAACATATTGATCTATATCTTACAACTTACCTGGATTTTTTTACAAAATATTTGGGTATTTGTGTAAAATAAATTGGCTACGTAAAGTAAACATAACAGTGAAAAAGGTAGAACCGTTTTCGTGTAAAAAAAACGCTGCAAAATCAAATTTATATGATTTTATTATGTAATCTTTGTTCTTTTTCATTATTTTTTTACATTCAGTTTGCACGTTCAAACTAAAATGTTAAATTTTTAACTAGTTCCTAGATATCCATAGTTCCGCTATAATTACAGATTTCATCTAAATTGCCGGGCGCACCATGTCTCCTATGTTTAATCAGAAACTAGTTATTTATTAGGAAATATAAAAAATCAGCTGTGTCAACAAGGTTTCATGTCCTTCTTGATCTAACAATTCTTTCTTCATTCATGATCATTCTCTTCTGAGCGGCCAGTACCACAAACAGCAAAGTACCATCTGTTCACTACGTAGTTCTTCTGTCTCTGTTGTCTCGACTACATAGTTATGTTCTCATGTCGTAGTTGCGAATAGGCCCTTACACCTAACAGATATGCGGCACTTCAAGCAAAAGGTATGCGATGTCATTGTCACGCTGAGCCGTTGTCAGTTATTAGCTACATGCATTGTTTACCAGAAAATTTAGATCTTTTGTTGTATGGTACTCCGTAGTTTGGTACAGTAGTTTTGCAGCTGTAGGTCATTGTGCAGTTCTTTGTTGGCTAGCTCGAGGTTCTGGCGGTTTGTTTTGTCCGTCAAAGTTTAGTTGGGTGACGGGCACCTTGTGTAATGTCTTAATCGCGTCATGTTGTTTTGGTGGGGAATTGTTTTGTCCTGACGTGACTAGCGGGAAGTCGCGACCCTTGTTCTACCATTCCTTCACGCCTCTCCTTAGCTGAAGAAGGCGTGGCTTTCGTGTCCCAACCCCCATCAGCCCGAGATCCGTCACAGTTCCTCCACTTCTTTAACGATGACGCTCGCGCTTCTTCGGTCACTCCGTCGGCTTCTCCCTTCCGCCCGATTTCACCGTCGGTGATGACCGCTGTGCCCTCTAGCGGCATGGAAAAGTCCGTCACGCGTACCGGTGGCGCTACATCGCCTTCGTCCGCTGCCTGCTCGTTCTCGTTGGACGGTTACTGCGAACAGCGTCTGTCGCTCTACACACCCCAAGGCACCGCCCCCGCGACGCCCCTCCCCTTTGACGAATCCATCCTGGGGAGTCACTCCGAAAAGAAGCCGGCGCCTACCCACGTTCGCCATCATTCTCAACCTGTTTCTACCCAAATGTTCCCGCTGAAGCCACCTCCCACCCCCCGGCGGCGGTCGAGTCTTCGGAGACGTTCTTTCGCAGCGTCTCCTGCTGGAGTTTCGCACCATACGTGTAAACACCATCACCATAAAATCACATACGGGAATAATCCAATCCGGAAGCACTCACTAAGGCCTCAGATCCACCATTGCAACGCATGGTCGCTCCCTGCTCAGGTCTATTTTACACCCGCGTCACAAAGTTTTGCTTGTTCTGTTGGTTTCTTTGGGTTCGTCATGCTTCTTTAAATGGCTGCAGAAACAAAAATCGCTTGGCGCTTTATTTATTCCTAACACAAGCTTTAAGGGTGGATGGGATTGAGACCGTTTCCAATTTCTAACACGGGGATGTTTTTAGCCATCCGATCTGGTGACTACCATCTGTTTACGGATGATGAGTTGGTAGCCACTGTCCAAGATGACAAACGAGCTCCCAAGGCTGAGGAAGAAGATTGTGGAGATACGCTATCCCTTGGACGAGTAAAACCTTTTTTATATAAAGATTTCAAATGAGTTCAAAGTCATTCACGGTTACATTGGGTTTTAGTTGGTTAGTTCCGTATTGCGTCACGGAATCGAAGAGGCGACGGACCGAGCCGAGCGAAGATCAGACAGTGAAGGACTCAGTGTACCAGCCCATTCACCTTCCCACAGTCGAAGAGTTTCCTGGAGTATTCAGGTATTGCAATGACTCAGCAAAAATAATGTAAATTAGAAAGGGAACAGGGCTAAGTATTGCCAAGTATTCGGTAAAGTTCAAAAGAGATCCATGAGATCAGATCGTTTGATATAACCTTACCGGACCGACCTCATGTCGAAAATTTAGTAGGATCGGATCGATTTTACTAGGAAAAATTTGATCCAATCTGTGTAAATGCGAAATTACCGATAAGTTATAAACTTAAAAATCGATATATTTGTTCATGTTGAACATTCAGGGCAAGAGACGATTCCTTAAAATGATTACTCACTACAGGTCAACTTTTACAGTATTTACTAAGTCTTGACAATTCGCTACACGGCATGCCATCTATAATTATACTTGCGAGTAGAGGCATCTGTGTTACCCAATTTCCCTAACTTCCGCGTGATCTATATACTCAAGCGTATGTTATATAGTGTAAAAAGCGGCTAAAATAGGTTTCAAAGCGATAGGCGTTGTTAGGTACGTAAAATGTAGGTTGAGAAACAAAACAAGCCTTGTAGGACTTTAGAAGAAAAGTAAAAAAAAAATTACAATTACTTTTTGGAAGCGCTAAACTATGAAGACTTTGACTTAGATGTTTAGCTCAACGCGGTGTCTAGATCTATAGTTGGCATAGAAGTGTAGTGAATTGTCTAGTCCCCAAATGATAAACTAGTGTACTAGTATTTGCAGAATTTAGTGAGGCAATTCTGCAGCCTTTTTATTTCATAGAAGCTAATTCTTTAGTTCCGTTTCTTCATTTATGGGAAGCGAAACCAGACACTAGATATTATAAATCTTTTATTTCATTAATAAAAAATTTCATATAATCTAACTAACCTAAAATCAAGGTTAAATTTATGTGTGCACGCGAGTTGCCCTTTCCTGACTGGTTAGAAGGCTTGTATTGTGTGCTGACGTGGGAGCTAGAGCTGGCAAAAACTCGACTCGACTCATTGTCCGCCTGAGTCGAGTCGAGTCTCGAGTCTGTACACCTTAAGTCGAGTCGAGTCTGAGTCTGTACCCCTTGAGTCGAGTCGAGTCTGAGTCTGTACCTCTTGAGTCGAGTCGAGTCTGAGTCTGTACGTCTTGGGTCGACCGTTCCTCGAGTCTGTACCCCTTGAGTCGATCCTCTAACCAGTGAGAATTTACTCGGTCAACCTTCGAGGTTACTCCTATCTTCCTCATTACAAAATAAAAATTTGCGACAGAGCAACGTCAAACAAAGAAAAACTCCAACTTAATCAGTGAGGTCAAAATTAGCCATTAAGATTTTCTAGTCACAATTCAAAAAAAGTTTCCTTCAAAATTGTAGCAGCTTGTATATAACGAGTAGCCGTGTCATTTTTACCGTGCAGAAAAATTATAACAGAAAGGAGACAGAAGATTATGCAGGAAAATATGTGCAACGTCAAGTTTTAAATATGCTTTTCTCTGCTTCCTGCTTTCGCTAATCTCTCGTGTTGACGGTCGAGCCTCTCGTTTTTTCCGGGTTCATGCGAGTCTAGTCGAGTCCGAGTACGGTCTTACCCGAGTCGATTCGAGTCTGAGTCCGGTCACTCCGAGTCGAGTCGAGTCTGAGTCGGCCTTATCCGAGTCGAGTCGAGTCCGAGTCGGGTCTCATCCGAGTCGAGTCGAGCCTTTTGCCAGCACTAGTGGGAGCCGCGGAGCGTTTCCAGCAATGCCTCGGCATACCCGCGCGCACCGTATCTCTTTCCATTTTTTTTTAACCTGTAAATGTCCATGTGGTCAGCAAACTGTATGAAACTTCTTCACAGAAAGATTCAGTCTGATTTTGCGTGAAGTCTTTTGAGATACGTAACGATGTTTGGTGATGTTTATGTTGTAAAAAGAAACAGTAGCAAACAGTTATTCTGATATCTACGGGGCATAGGTTCCGCATTATGACGATCGCAGTCACAGTAATCGCACATCAGCGGTCTTCGACGATAACCCAGTAGAGTACGCGGAAAGCGAGATTATGGTGGAAAGATTCGAGTACATCCAGAGGGAAGAGAGCCGTGACGAAGAAGATCATGATGATTTCTTCGCTGGGGACCCGGAGGGAGATGACGAAGAAGAAATACCACGACCAGCGGGCTTAGTGGGCAGGATAGAGAGCGTGTTAGCCACTGCTTTACGTAAAATCTGGGTCATGCTAAGATTTGGCATCGCATTCGTCAATTCGTCGTTGAGCAGTGCCGCCAATCACGTGGACGCCTTTTGCTACGACTATCGTTATGTCATACAAACCCTTGCCCAAGAAAAAAGCGTCTTAAAAGTAAATATAACCTCTTTCCCTAAGCAACCTTTTATCTTTGTAATCTTCATTTTCGTTTTTCTCTATGGTTTTCGAAATTCTTATATTGTCCGACTTTTTAGACGCAGTTAAGCTCGTATTACGGAGACAAGTACGGTGTTAGCGATTGGGACCTACACAGCGCGATCAACGTCTTCAAGCAATTAAGGTAAGCGCGAGGTAGAAATATTTATCATTTGCGAAGAATTGCGCATGGCTTTCGGTGTGTCTGTCGCAATGGAAGTAAAACTCCGCCAGGAGAGAAGGAAAAATTCGCTTTCAGTGTGCGTAATCGGATGTTTGTGTGTGTCTGTGTACTAGCTCCGACCCTTCGCCCGAACCTCGAAGGCAAAAGACTAGCACCCCATCCCCGCAACCTGCGTCTCGCCCACGTGACGTGGTGGAGATCCGTATTGAATGTGCCTCTGTAGATGGCCACCTGAGTGGTGGTAGCAGTGTAGAGAATGCCACTTGCCGATCTACGCCAACACCTTCTTTGTTAGAGCCACCCTTTGTACCTACGCAAACCAGCCAGAAACACAGGTATCAGCGTTCTTCGAGGCTTCGTTTGCCATTTCTTTAAGCTTTGCTCCATTTATTAGGCTTTTAGTTATAATTTCAGCTAAGGAAGCAAAGGGAATACCCACTTACGTACGCTAAGTACTGTACTGTACTTAGGTACGTGTAGGTACTGTACCTGTTACCTAAAGATGTTATTCAGTTTGATAAACAGAAATTTGTGAACGACGCAAATGCGTGAATTCTTTGAGTTATTCCTTAAGTCCCAGAATGCACTCTTCGCCTCTTCGGTGTAGGCGAAAAAGACGAGGATTTTTCGGGTGGCATTGGGAAAGGCCTTCAGTATTAAAATTTTCAGTATGTAAAGGCCTTCAATAAACAAGTAAAATTGGGTTAACGTATGCAATGGGGATATAAAAAAAGAAAACGGAAAGAAAAAAAGGTGTGTGAAATTGTAAGAACTTTTCATGTGGCTTTATGGAAATGATATGTCAGATTTGCTTTTGCTTTTCGGTGCAAATTCGGAAGAGTTATGTATTGCAAAAATGTACCTATTTTCCTTGTTTCATTTATTGAAAGTGGTAAAATTCAGCTCATGTTTAAAAATTTAAAGAAAGAATTTTTTGAAGAAACGTCTCAAATGTACGCACTAGATATTGGTAACTTTAACAATACTATTGTAACGAAACGCTTCTGTTTTTGCCATTTTCTCATGTATTTTACGAATTTCCACACTCGACTCTCGTCTCGCGACCTCTGACGCTACATTCTTTCTTTCGCTCTTTCTCTGTGCTCGCTCACTTTGTCTCTTCCTTCTCTGTTTCTTTGTTTCAGTTTACCGGACATTTAAAGCGATAAGTAACGAACGTACGCAGTACGACAACACTTTCACTTTAAGGAATAACGGACAACGATAAAACTATGAAATGGAAATTAGGGTTCAGAAACAAAAGGAGATAAAAAACTAGGAATCACAATACTATCGACATTGTCAAAATACCGAAGCATTTTTCAAAATCAGCGGAAAGTGTTTCTCTTGTTATTCATCTATACCAACTATGTGTATCCCGGAGCCTTTATCTTTATCGAGTATTAAATATATATACCGGCACTTTTTTATGCTGCTATGTAGGGAAGCCCTAGAGGAATCACTAAGTGAGGAGATCTGTCTTAACACCTTTTCGGGAGCTTTTCCATCCGTTGTTTTTCTTGCCTGACATTTAGTAAAGAACAATTCAAATAAGTTTTCTATTTTGCTATTCTGCATAAATTTGAGTGTTTATGCACGTTTGCATATTGAAGGAATTTACATTGATTACAATCCGTTTTGGTGCCTAGGGATACTTGGCTGCGTCCGCCAAGTGATGGAGCTGCGTTAGAGTCGGATGACTGTAGAAAACCGATTGGGTTCCAGCAATACCCGCTTTTACGTCTGATCACGTCTTTATGGTTTGCACTGATGTCCAAGTCCGAGATAGTATCCTATTTGGCAGTTTTTTGGAACCATGTCAAATCGGCATCAGTTCTGTCCCTTCCCTTGCCCTTAATGGTCTTCGTATGGGGCACCCTCTCCGTACCACGCCCTTCGCGCTACTTTTGGATTGCACTCATCGCTTATGTGCAAATTGTCGTACTGGTCAAGTGTTTCTTCCAGTTCGATTTATGGACCTGGAACCTTCCCTATGCGTACAATGCTAATTTGGGTCAGCCTTTCTGGCCTCCGCGTATCATGGGCGTGGAAAAGAAGGAAAAATACGCCATTTGGGATTTGGTCCTCTTACTAGTTCTATTCTTCCATCGGTAAACATAAGCGTACAATGTTCGCGCTTTGCTATCTACAATGCTTAGAGACTAATTTGCTTATTTTTTCCATCTCGTAGGTTTATGTTGAAATCAATGGGGCTTTGGAAGGACGCTGGCGATGAACCTAGCGCCAAGAAGAAAAAATTAATGGAAGAGCATGAGGCCCGAAAGAAAGCGGAAGAAGAGCGGGAAATGGCACTTTACGAACCGAGTAACATAAATAACGAGTCGGCATTCGCGTTTGACTTAACGACAGTCGAAACGCCCGGTTCTCCGGTTATGTCGTCAGCCTCGGAAGACAATCTAACGCTAAGGGCATTGTCGACCCCAAGTCGTGCAAGTAGTCCAGCCAATTTTCCGACGAATAAGTACGCTGAGCGTCTTCAAGACGCCAAAAAGTGGCTGAAAGAAGCGGCGGATATCGCTATACCGTTTTGCAAAAACAAGTAGAAAAAAATTGTGTATAGCCGCTTGATATTTATTAAATTGTATTATTTCTGTAGGACTCAGTCCTGTCTTGCACAGACAAGGCATTTTTGGTTCTCACTTCTCAATCCTTCTACTCGCGTTTCCAAAGATATTTATACGTGGATGTTTTTATGCGATTTTTTTAACTTCTTCGTTGTCATTTTCGGTTTCGCGGCATTTGGGGTAAATTCAAGTTCCTATTGGCTCATTTCTGCAGAATCGTCATAAAATTCGTTTATAATCGTAATTGTGTGTAATCGTAGACCCAACAAGGGGATGGCGGGGTTATGGCGTACTTGGAAGAGTCTCGCGTTCCGATACCGTTTCTGGCCATGTTAGTTCTTCAATTTGGATTGATTTTAGTGGATAGAGCGCTGTACTTGAGAAAACACCTTTTGGCGAAACTGCTTTTTCAATTGGCGACTACTGTGGGCATCCACATTTGGATGTTTCTCATCCTCCCAGCAGTCACTGAGCGGTAACTTCTCCGTTTTGTTGCTAACGTATCAAGCGTTTAATTTATCTGTCTTATAGTTCTTTTAATGCTGCACGGCCGCCACAAATTTGGTACATGGTCAAGTGCGTGTATTTACTCCTGTCGGCTTATCAGATTCGTAGTGGCTACCCAACGCGTATTTTAGGAAATTTTGTGACAAAAAACTACAACTACGCGAATTTTTTCCTCTTTAAAGGGTAATAATATCCTACAGTTTTCTCTCTTTTTTGAAAAAAAAGGTTTAGGTTAGATATACGTATGCTATGCAAGTAAAACAATCCTGTATTGTAGGTTCATGCTGGTGCCCTTTTTGTTTGAACTACGGGCGTTGATGGACTGGCTTTGCACGCCCACTACCATGTCTTTATCCGATTGGATGAAATTGGAGGATATTTTTGCAGAAATTTTTAAAATTAAGGTATCACGATCTTAAAAGGGATGTTTGGCTCATTTTTATCATTATTACCCTTTAGTGTGAGAGGAGAGCAGAGGCTGCGTATCCTCAGGGCAGGGGCCAACCAAAAAGAGCAATAATTAAGTACGGAATGGGTGGATGCTTCTTACTGATCATCGTAGGAGTCATTTGGTTTCCACTCGTCCTTTTTGCACTCGGAAACACTGTTGGCTTACCTAGTGTACCCGAAACGGTACACATTGAATTCAACTTCGGGGGCAGCGGACCTCCCGTTTATCGTGCTGATATTCAAAACCGAGAAATTCTGAGGTAATCAATGGTTCATTGTTGTTCCTCACCAAACAAAGAAGAGTATTGTATTACTTCAGAATTCAAGTAATTCATATGCTTGGAAAATTTCAGATTCAGCGAAAGCGATTGGGACAAATTCTGGTACAAGTACCAGGATGACCGCGTAGCCCAGACGTTTCTCTCTGCCTACGACGGGCAAGATCTGGGCGTTGGTCAATTTAACCAGAATTCTTCCATCTTGTGGGATATGAGTCCACCCGCAAGATTAGCCTTATCGAGAAAGCTTTTACAAGGTTTTTTCAAGGCAACTTAAGAAAGACTCATGTTTATAGTAAAATCTTGTATTTGTCAAGGACGTCCCGTGGACTTGTCCCTGAAATGGACCATAAACAGAGAATCAAGTGGTCCTGATATGCCACCAGTGGTCACTGATGAACGGGTCCTCACTTGGGACAAGACTACTCCGGCGGCTGATCGCGAGGCGTTGGCCGGTATCTTGAATGGAACGCGAACCTTGGCCACCGTTAAAGTGAAACATTTGTTTCCAAAGTTCATTAAACTTACGAACAAAGGCACGGCTGGATTTGCGTGGCAACTATCACAAAGTACGCGCTCATCGGGTTTTCCGCGGAACTTACCCTTGGGGACTAATGGAAATTACGTAATGATTTAGGTACAGGAGATGAGGGTTACGGGGACGTATTTGTGACAGTGGAGAGGGACTCGACTACCAATGTTCTTTGGTGGCGATTAAGAGAAGATTGCAGTACAGCACGATGGGCGTGGCTACCGTTCTACGACCAGTGCCAATACCTCAGTATTTATTTCTTTAGCGAAAAGATGTTTCCGTCAGAGCTCAGCTTTATTTCCGGAGGAGGGTACGTTGTATTATTTATATGTTATATTATTACTTAGTGACTTCTTGAATTCTTATACTAATGTTTTACTGACAGAATTATTGGAATGTATACAACGTTTGTACTGGTAGCCGCCAAATTCATACGCGATATCTTTAGTGGCATGGCGAACACAATTATGTTTGAAGATATGCCATATGTAGATCGTATTTTACAGGTGAGGAGCAATATTGCACTTTATATTCGAAGTTCGGAAGTTAACTCAGAGAAAATGTTTCAAGTTATGTTTGGATATCTATTTGGTCCGTGAAAGTGGTGAACTCGAGCTAGAAGAAGATCTTTTCGCGAAACTCATCTTCTTGTACCGTTCACCGGAAATGCTCATTAAGTGGACGCGCCCCCCAACTCGTACTGGTAGTATTTCTGCTGCTTCCGAGCAGTTTTCGTCGTAATGTACATTGTTATAAAAATTCAGCGTTCACCACGTTAAGTTGGCGTGCTAGGTGCAATAGAAAAAAAACAGGACCAAGAGAGTAGCTTTTTCTAACGCGCTTATTATTCTACTGGCTGATTTGCTTATGAAGTCATCCTCTCCGAAATCTGGCTTTCTGTGGTTTGCTTGTTGTCATGTGAGCAAGGTTATCCATGAATACATGGCCTATTCTGACAGAAACGTATTGTCCCTATTGTTTTCTCATGAGATCATGCAACTTCTGCTCAACGGACAAGACTGGCCGTTCATTATGCAGTGAACGCGCTGTACTGAGCCAAAATTCCTGCCACTTATCTCCGTCAAACCGAAATCCTAGCTGGCTTATCACTATCCACGAACGAAGGTGATAAAGCTTGCGAGCTATTGTGTCCCATCAGTTCTTAGGACACACTCCACTGTGCAAGGACGTCGACTAAGGTGTTACAGGCGAAAAATTAAAGAAATGAACCTGCGTTCGCTGTTCATGAAAGCCCCGCACGCTTGGCTGCTTTTGTTCATCCAAATAGTATTCGTACTTCTGTACGCGTTTTTGGTGGATTATGATAAGCAAACCTCGCTGGCCAAAACGGCAGAGACATATCCAGGTAAGTTGTTTGTGAAATGCGTCGTTAACTGCAGCACGTAGCACCGGAACTTCTACGTTCACTATTCGGCTGAAAAACGACACCATCAAATGTCGCTATGCTAACGCCACGGCAGTTGCGCAATTAGTGTCCCACTCCATCCTGTCGCAGGTGTTCCGTGACTCTCAGCAACGCTTTTGCGAGGGAAATCTCTTTGTTGGTCAGAGCTAAGGGCTTAGCATTGAACATTTTGCTGGGGTCGTTTTGTTTTGACGAGTACTGGACGATCTGATTATCTGCATAAATGATCACTCAGCGTTATCGGTGAGATTTATGTGGTTGTTATCATTGCAAAAGTTAAGACGGGGAAAGATAGATTTACAGCTTCGTATAAGGCGTGTTTCGAGGAGAAAGCTCCGATGTACTGTATGTAGTATACCGTCAGACAGTCGCAGCGAAAGAATTGTGTTGGGAGAGACTCATGTTATTTCAAACTTTAATATGTAATGTTGCGGAGTCCGGATAAGTTACGTAGGAGATGTGCGAGAAATAGTAGAATAGAATGCCGCTGTAGTGATTCCTGTTATAACGAACAGTCGGATGTTATGGCGGGGTCGATAGGCCCCGGGTTGTTGAATGCGCTGCAAAGCGTCCGATATGACGAACTTTCGGATATACCAGGAGTTTTTTCTGTAACGGAGGAGTTTTAGCGATATGACGCCCTTTTGATTTTTTTAGAGCATTTTGACAAGTTACTGTTGACAAGTAAACCGAATTGTGTACGAATGAATACCTAAAAGTAATTCGTACGTTTATGTACATTAATTGCTCTAGTCAAATGTTCCTATCTTCCCACGTTGACTGTGAAATTCTGCTACTAGAGATTTTTCCATAGTATAAAAGCAAAGAACTAATGCTTAATCTGGGCTATTACTTTATATGATTTTAAAAGTTAGAAAAGGCCGAATATTTTCTACGTGGAATTCTAAACCTTTCCTGTGTGAAAATCTGCAAGTTTGCATACAATAGTAACCCAAGTAAATTCAATACAAGTCAACCAAGAACTTTGCCAACGCTAATATAATAATATTCATAAAACTGATAAGCTGATAATAGTACTTCATAACACGTCAAATTTATTGAACGAATCTCTGTTAACAGTTTTCCAGGATATCCATATCATGGTTTTAGTGGGCTTTGGCTTTTTGATGACTTTCTTAAAACGCTACGGCAAAAGCGCGCTGGGATATACTTTACTGCTGGCGGCTATAAGTTTTCAGTGGGCCGTGCTACTGGGAGCTGTTATGAATAAATCAAGCCCCGGGAAAGCTCATGTCGGTTTGAAAAACCTTGTGAGCGGAGATTTTGCCGCAGCATCCGTGCTCATCTCCTTTGGAGCAGTAATCGGATTAGCTTCTCCAGCTCAACTACTGATCATGACCCTCGTGGAGTTGCCCCTTTACACCGCGAACGAGTACATCGCTTTCAAAATTTTAAAGGTTAGTTTCTCCATCGTTTATTATTAATTTTTATGTGAAGAGGTTTGAGATAACGGAATATTGCCAATCCATAGGTAGCTGATGTGGGTGGGTCCATGACGATTCACACCTTTGGCGCCTACTTCGGTCTCGCAGTTAGCTTTATGTTAATGATGAAGAGAGCGAAGGAACTCAAAGCAGGAATGTCCAACAATGTTTCGACGGACGAAACAGAGATAAGTGCTATGATCGGTAATCTACTTTCGGAAAGCACGTCGTGCGAGTTTCAACTATACCTTTTTTAAATGTTAGGCACTCTGTTCTTGTGGATTTGCTGGCCTAGTTTTAACGCGGTATCTAGCGAATCGTTGGAGGGGAAGAACCGCGCTGTTATCAACACGTACTTTTCCTTAACTGCCAGCACAGTCGCTGCTTTTTTCGTTTCGGCCCTAACCGAAAGGAATGGAAGATTCACTATGGTAGAAAGCAATCAGCAACACAGTTGTTGTATATCTCTTGGCTATGCTAAATGTGTTTGCAAAGTAGATCCACGTGCAGAACGCTGCTCTAGCGGGAGGAGTAGCTATCGGAACAGCAGCGAATTTCATGCTTTTCCCTTTCGGGTCTCTTATTGTTGGTTTTGTTGCTGGCGTCATTTCAGTTCTGGGATTCCGATTCCTTTCGGTGAGTTTTGCTCAGGAAGTGTACTCCTTGTAAGCTTGACACTTTTTGTGGATTGCAGCCCCGATTGCCTGTGCATGACACTTGCGGCGTGCATAATTTGCATGGTATCATCGGCATTGTGGCCGCAATAGTGGGCGCTGTGGGCGCAGCAGCTGCCAAAGAAGCTACATATGGACAGGAGTAAGTATCCTTGATGTAAAAGCGAGAGCTATGACTAAAACAGAGAAGTGTGTTATAGGTTGTACAACATTTTCCCGGCGTGTGCGCCGAAACTGACTACCGAAGGATTTGTGGACATGCATCAAAATCTGGCGGTCGAAATTCTTGAAGCAGGCGAAGGACGTTCATTAGGAAAACAAGCCGGATTCCAGTTCGCTGCTGTGTGTGTCACTTTAGCGATAGCTATTGGTGGGGGCCTATTGACAGGTGCGTGCATTTTTGTTACGAAATTTGATCTTATCTACCTTCTTGTGCACGCATTGTTATCGTAAGTTCTTCGCAGCGTGCGGTTGTATCCAAAAATAAATATTTTTACGTTTTTGGATACCTAGGAGTGTACTAATATTTGTTTTCATGGTCAGGTTTAATAATGCGACTTCGTATTTTCCGGCAATTGCCGTCTGATGTTATGTTTGAGGATTTTGCGTACTGGTCGTCTCCTGCTCCTCAGACGGAACAAATGGATAAAGCAGCGCAGTCATTGCTAAAGCAGTTGAACGCCACATCGAACGATGACGTGAACGGACCAAAAGTTATTTCAGTGAAACAGATCGAAGTAAGCGCCCTCGCGACAGACATGTAACTTTCTTGGAGTTTCAAGTTCATTTCCTTTATTCTTCGTCAATTTCATTATATATAAAAAAAGAAAAAACATTTCATGTCATAAAGTCATCTGACTGGGTCAAAAGGGGGATAGAAATACATTCTGACACATTCTAACTTTTGGCTTCCTGTGCGATCTTGCTTTCCAACATCTGAATTCTAGGCAGAAAATATTGTCGCACTTCGTTTCGCGTCAAGGCAATGATTTCTTCGTGGCTAGGTTGCATGAGGCACCCATGACTTCTTATGAAACACAGATTCTCTTCCGTTTCGAAATATGGATGTAAAGGAGTACCAGGAATGCACATGGGCTTTAACTCTGGGTTATCAGGGTCCCATGGATGTACATAAACTTCAACAATATATTCGCCCGGAAGGATACCCTAAGAATTAATATTAACATTAGAAACTAGTCGATTAATATACTATTTTTTTACAAGGTTAAACTGCGCCTCGCAGTCGATGTCACACCAACAGTGTTTTGCAGTTCGTAGGAAGTGACGCTGGTCCCGGATATCCTGACGTGTGGTTCTACAATTCAGACAGAAAATTGGTTGGTTTTAACAAATTTATGATTAAGTCGACAGGCATTTTACTGAGCAGGGTCAGGCAGAGGCGAAGATATATACTCTTGGCTTGGTAACAACGGACAAAATTTGAGGCTATATAGGCAGCGTGGTACTTTGGGTGTAAAACGATTAAGCGTGTCTTGTAAACTCAAGCTCACATGGTCCATTTGGTAGGGCGTTAATTTGAAACCTCTGGCCACACCATCGTCCGTGACTCCCAAATAAATAATACCACCTTTGCCAGTGTTTAGGAAACCACAAATAATTCTAACCAGAAATATATGTGATATAAGTTATACAAGCTAAATATAATCACTACCTTGACAAAGGAGCGCGAGATTGTTTGCCGGAATCGTAGTCAATGCACTTTTTAGGAATTTCATCAAAAGAAAATGACCGATGGGCTTTGTGTTCGTGACACAGGTCTTCTTCAGATGGTACTAACTGGTCCTTAATATAGCATTTACTAAAACATAAATGGTATCATTAGAAAATACTGGAAGCTGAACTGAAAATGTTGCTTACTTGCTAATCATTTTCCCGCAAACAAAATTTAGGGCTGGAAAACAGTATTTTGACAGTCTTTGCTTGCCTTAGCAAAAAAAGAAAAGGCAAAACAGAACGACGTCTAATGCATCAGAGGATCTAACGACTTGAAATGAAAACCCAGGTCATTTTCAAGCCCTATAATGTTGGTTCTGCAAGTTTCCAATTTTAAACCCTTCTTGACAGACGGTTTTACTGTTTGCAAACAGTCTCGGGCGACACCACCGGGTCGTGGACGAAACAGCCCAGAAGTCAAAACAGCCCACCCATTTAGGTTAGGTTAGGTTAGGCTCAGTTAGGTTAGGTTAGGTTCAGTTAGGTTAGGTTAGGTCAGTTAGGGTAAATTAAATTAAATTTCAATTCACTCCAAAAAGATAGGTGAGCTGTTTTGACTTCTGGGCTGTTTCGTCCCCTACCCACACCACCACTAAATCCCGCCCATATTTTTAGAAACGCATGGCGCTTTGGCCCAGCTATGAATTGGTACGGTAATTTGATACAAGAAAATCTCATTGAAACGAAATTTGGCTTTCATGAAATGCCGTCTATTATAGGTGGAGTGTTTAGAGAAGTGCTCGGCAAATTCAATTAATTTTATTTGAATTTCATTGCTTCTTCAAAACTCATAATCAACGCATTTGTTCACTCTTTTCTCGGAGCCGCAATAAGTTTTACGTCATTTGTTGTTTCGCTTATTTTATATGACTTTGTTATGAATTTGGCTTGATTTGCAAAAGTCCGAAATGAGTTGATTGACTTGAACCCCAAAGGGTTTGAACTGTATTGACTTAAACTTTGACTTTTAAAATTGAGTTTAATTTCCGAAAACCGTGAACAAATTTGTTTGAAATCAGTTCACTTTTATTGAATTGTCCAGGTCTTATGAAAATGTACAGAGAAAGCATGCAATAAACTGAACTTCGTATTTATCGTAATATTTTGTCGTCCAGCATGAGGTTCGTTATCGCAAAATTATATTGTGGCCTATTACTCTCTTATTAATTATATAGGCAAGGATTGCCCAATTATTAGTCCAACGAGACCGCAAAACTCTATAAGCGCTGTAACCGGAGCCGTACAGTTCGATTCGACGTATTGTAAATGGTAGAACTTGTAAATAATATACATTGTGTTTGTCACGAGAATTCAGTGAGTGTTTTCCTACGTGCCAAAGTAATCGTTTCTTTCAGTTTCATCCCTTACGATACTAAAGGCCTAATATGCTCGTGTAAAAAGCTGGCAATGTACTGTACAGTACTTTTTCAAGTGACCGGGGGCCGGATACAGCTCTTTCGGGGGCCAGATCCGGCCCTGGGGCCGCCTGTTGGACAGCGCTGAATAGACGATGTAGTTTCCCAGAGTTGATTAGAAAAACGACAACCAGAATATTGCTGAAAATTCTTTAAACATGGGCTTCGCATCGGCTGCCATCGGTTTCTCTCTGTTTCTAGCAAGCATCTCGCAAGAGCGAAGAACGGAAAGCAAGCTCGGCTGACAGGCAACAATGATGGAGAGTCGGGCGCAGCAACGAAACTGTTCGATCCAGACATACAACAGAATAATTTACATAACACACTTGCTAGATTTGCAGCTTCTCTGTATTTCACGTCACCAGAAGACTATCGGAAATGGCAAAATTTAGCAATGCAGCTTTTACTGCTTTCTGTAGTTTACGTTACGCAACTGTTCTTGTACGCTTTCTGTCTAATCCCAAATTTAGTCTTCCTGTTATCGTTGCTCAATACAGTCCCCAACTCCTTTCTGTTCCCCAACTGTGTACATTCGTTAAGCAAGTTAGAACAAAGACTTCTTCTAGTAATTCTTTTGAAATTATGTTATTCGTATCCTTTACGAGAAAGCTTGTAGAGCACGCAACTTTTTTTCACCCCGAATTATCTAGAAAATATCAAAACCATTGTCATATCTTATATTATACGATATTAGAATTAATCAAAATATAGCTATTCTGACTTTCCGATGGCAACAATGAATTTATCCGCGTAGAGACGAAGAAAAGCGACGAGACGAAGGCGAAAGTGTAAAAGGTAGCAGTCAGGTGATGGGTGCCTCCAAGGAAAATTACCGGAATGGCTTATCATGCAGGATTCAAACTGTAGATACTGTTCGCACCGTGTCGTTCAAGTGCGTTCAAATGTTTAACTTTCAAAAGCAGGGGTCACTTGCCCAGAGGCATCGTGCGATGCATGGTGTGTAGCGAGCATTTTTTAAAGAGAGCTTCCTCTCCTCAAATGATGAGGTCCGTCGGATATCTAGAAAATAAACTTTGTGTTTTATATGATTATGCAAAATGTATGGAGATTAAAGATTCACAGACTTTGGATACCTCGATATAGGAACTACGACTTAATTCTTCCACGACTATCTAATAGACGCTGTAGGTACCCAAGGGACTTTCCTGTTCGGTCCAAGGTGTGACTTTATTTTCAGGTTGAAGCTTAGCTTTTCTGTAATTCGGATGCAGTCCGGATTATTCCTTCGTCCGTCTGCATCAATTACTGTAAAGTAGCCTGAGGCCATCGTACGAAGGTATGACTGTACTGTGCTGAGCAAAAAAAGGTTCACCGAGCAAACCACAGAGGTCTAATTAAGCCTCTTGAGGCTGATTTTCCTTCATTAAGAGGGTGAAGGGACTCGAACCAATCGCGCACAAGGTGAAAGCTAGACCGCGCAATTCAAAAGCATAGGATTTGACTTTTTTCAGAAAGGCAAATTTCGATGAAGGAGAAGAGT
>JAHZNP010000403.1:0-64379 GCA_020615345.1 Triops cancriformis | reverse complement strand
ACTCATTCGCTGGGTCATAGAGAATGCCAACGCATTGCATACATCAAAGAACTGTCAAGGAAGGCGAGTAATTGTGGTGGTGGGGGTAATCCCCATAGCGTTCCCTCCCCTGAGTACTGCATTGGGGATATCGAGGACAGCTTTTGGCCGTGGCTGGAATCGCTTTTGCCACAACTGTCCAAAACGCTCAGTTTTTTTTCTGACACTATAGTACATCGACGCTTGCTCAAAGTCGGATTGGGAGGACTGTTTTTCTAATAGCAGCAATGCAATGGTGTAGAATTCTCCCCGGGCTTGCCGATGATCGACCGGAGCATGTTCTAGGAACTTGGAGATGATTCGGGATTAAACGTCGCGGATCGCCATCCAGCTGCGCCAATCGGCTCATTCCCGCCTTATCGAACAAAATATCGCAATGGTTAGGAAACAAAGTGAGCGCTTTTTCGGCTACGCTCAGTCCGACTTTAAACTGTTTCTGAAATCCATGCGCAGCAACTAAGAAATGATAGAAAAAGGGAACTTGGGGGTATTTGGCAATGCATCGTCGCAGAAACGCCGCGTTTTCCTCATAAGACTCCATTAGTATGAAGGCATAGCATTCCCTGGCATAAATATCCAACTGGCAACATTCATCTTCGTAACGCTTGATCGTGCTCTGGAGGAATTCTATTAAAAACTCTTTGCCGACACAAATAGCCACAAACGACGCCAATTCCAAGCACTGACCCAGCTCTTCTACGAAGGTATCTGTCTCCTTCTCTGCGAGTCTGTACGTAAGAGATTAAACAATTCGCGGCTCGATACATATGTTCTGCAGCTTTCAAGACTTGCTGAGCGAAGGGACGCCCCGCCACCGCGTACTTCGCTATAACCTCTCGTTCATACTTGTAACCCAGTGCGCGAGATGCAGGCGAAGCGCCTGTGGCTGACCTTCGGAGCGCGAGATCCATATCCTTCATCATTCGCGCCACATCGGGCGCGGACTGCGCCAAATGAGCTTGTACAGATTCTTGAACCGATTTGCCTTCCTGAAAACTAACGCCCAGCTTGTTTTCCAGTTGAGCTTTATGCGTAAGCACTTCGTCGGCTTTCTGGCGGCAAGCTTCTTCAAAATCAGCTTGGCCAGCTATCGCTCGAAGATCGCCGGCCTCGACGGCCCATTTAAAAAACCTCCGCGCTTCCTCCACCTGACCTTTCCGCAAATAATACTCAGATAAGGCGAGCATCGCAATCGTGCATTTACGTCGCACAGCCAGTTACCAGTACTGGACCGCCCTCTCCGGGTTGGCGCACGGAATGCCGCCCCGCCCTGTCATGTACATGTTACCCAGGTTACAAGCCGACGGTCCATGTTCCAGATCCGCTGCACGCTGATACCACTTGAAAGCCTATAAACAATCGAACTTACATCAGACCAATCTTTTAAATTCGATTTTAAAATCAAGCACTATATATAACAAGAAAACAAAATAGGAAGATAAAAGAAAGAAAAGCCATACCATGGCATCACTTTTGGCCACGCCCACACCCTCTTGATACATCAGGCCTAGCCAATGCATGGATTCGCGTGCACCGTCGTTTTCGCAGCCACCGAACAAATTTGGCGACATGTCAGCCGCTTTTTGGAAGAGTTGCACCGCAAACTGCAAGTCTTTCTTCACACCTCGACCGTCCTTGGTTAGTAAAGCTAACTCGAACGTTCCGTGGGCGTCGCCCTTACTTGCTGCTTTCGAAAAATACTTGGCTGCGAGCTCGTAATTAACCGGCGTCCCACGGCCATCGCGATGCTTGATACCGTCGTACACATCCGCTCGACTATCGTTTCGCTCCCGAAAGAAGTTCATCATCGCTTCCATTCCTTCTTCGGTGATATGCTTTCCTGCTTCAAATCCTGCTACCATCGAAGGGTGCGTGTTGAAAAGGTCCAAGTGGTCTGATCTTTGGCGTCGGCCCCATTTAGCTCGACAAGCGTCACGGCTTGTTCTAATGCGGCTTGAACTTGGCTGTAAGCTCAACGCTTCGTCATACGCTGCAAAAGCTTTCTGGTATTTATCCAGTACCTCGTATGCTTCCGCTAAACGCACAAGAGCTTTCGTCCACATGGGCTGCAAATGGGCCGCCCTTTTTGCGTCATTTACAGCTCGCTTGGCGTACTCTTGTCGTTTTCCCTCGTCTTTTGCGTCTCTAGCGAGTTGCAGGAACGCAGCCGAGTGGTTGGAGAACAGACTGCCGCGCTCAGCATCGGTCAGGGAGATGATTCTCATCGCTTCGTCGTATTTTTTCAAGGCTTCATGACAATCTTCTTTCCTGAACGCGACATTGCCTTCCTCTTTCAGCTGGATCGCTTCTGGGTTCAGAACCGTGGGCGAATACAGCGAAGTAATGTCGGCTGAACGAGCTTTGATTTCCTTTTCAATTGTCTCGACTGGGAGATTAAAGAAGGCTTTCAGAAGTGCTGCCCACTTTTCGACGAATACTTCGTGAGGGACAACCTTGTTGGGATGATGAGCTACGTAATTTCTGACCCCGACTGCGGCTTCCATTTGCTGCCTTTCGTCTTCTGTCACCCATTTGCTCCCCAAGGATCGCAGTACAAAGGCTACCGCTGTCATGTCCCAATTTAAGATTTGCCCAGTGGCCACGCGTTCTGTTACAGCCTTTCCAGCACATTTCAATGCTTTCTGACCCAGAATTCCTTTCAAGTTTGACGCAGATTCAAGAGAAAAGTCCCACTCGCGGCCAAATATTTCCCTTAACTTGTCTAACAACAGCTTTTGAAGTTGGGAATTCACTCGGTCAGAGAAAATTTAGCTGAAGCCATTTTTCTATGACGCGTACTTTGTCTTCCATTTCTCTGTGAAAGTGAATAGGTGATTATTAGGTTATGAGTTGATGTTGTAAATGAATGAATTACTTTTGAGCACAAGAAGCTACACGACTTTGTTAAAGGACAACAAAATGGAAAATAGCGCTGAAGAAAGTTAAGTGTTTCCTTTTTAATGCTTCCCAATGTTCTGAGGTTTTCTGGGACGCCACGGATAGTCTGCAACCCGCAATTTACTATCGCAATCCGCCGCTTAGCGACTCTCTACTTCACTCGACTCGAAAGGCTGCAGTGAAGCGTTATGAAAACATCAAAGTTACCGAGAAATTTCTTACATATATGGTTTCATGTAACAATATTCACCTCTCGTCTCGTTTTCGATTAATTAACACAACAACATAGCTAGAATGCTTACTTTCCTACACTGTAGAACACATGTATTACAGATTCGAGCTGTTCTCCCATGTGTTGTGGAAGTAAACACTTATCTTCTTTCGGACTGTTACTAGCGCAATCACTTCTCGACTCTCCTGTGTGTAATAGTATCTCCTGGGCTGTCATGAGAGAGTTCTCAAATGTGACCTATATTGTATTACTTGACTCCGACCGAGTCCTGCATTTGTATATATTTCTTGGGTATTCAAGCTCGTTACTGTGTGTAGGTTTAGAGTTACTCGTATGGTATCATTCAGTTTTGCCATTTGACAGAGTAAACTTCCTTACAATACGCTATAAAAGCTGAGCTAGACTTTCTCTTTCTCACTCCCCGAAATGAAGCTTGCATATTTGTAATGTACGGCTTTCTTTAAAAGTTATGCCTGACCAAATTATTCACTTTTGCAAATACCTCCCAGTTGCTTTGTCTCCCCTACGAAGACGCTCGGGATCCGTCCAGAGCGTCTTCCGAGCAAGCAACCGAGCGGACACCGCTCGAGCAACTGCCGGGCCGTTAGCAACATGACGCTTTATTTGGGCCGATTTTTTTCTTTCTCCTGGAAGAATACTCTACGTAAGTCTTTTGCACAATTGCAACGATGGCAGTGATATAAAATCAAATAACGAAACATGAGTTTGAGGCTACGGTGCACCTAACTGTGGTATAGGGGAATCATGCGAAACGGTGTCTGATATCGCCAAAACTACTCAGTATTTCATTAAACAATCTCAACAGTGTAGTTTTGGATCGTAAGGCTTATTGCACTCCGTCGAGTTTTTCTTACAAAAATTTCGTAGTAAATCTGTAAAAAGCGAATCAAGTTTCAAGAATCAATTCTTTGGAAAAAGCAGTTTAAATATACGGCCTCAAGGCACAGAAACGCACCGTTTACCTTATTTACTGGCGAAAATGGAAATCAAAACCGTCGGTTATTTTTGGATTTATCACTTAAATAGTTTCTGAAAATTCCTACGTGACAAGTCCAGAACTAAATGGCGGATTTGAATTTCCGTTTTCGAAGCTTCCAAGCTGCTTTGGTGAACCTTGCGATCGAATGTTTGGAATTGCATTTCTGCAAAAAACAACAACTGAAATTTAATTCGCTTTTTGAAAGTTTACGAAGCACTTTCAAAAAAATTTCAAAGACGTGCAATAGGTATTAGAGTTCAGAACTTTACTGTCGAGACTGTCTATTGAAATACGAAGCATTTTTTGGGAAATCGCTGACGCTGTGTAGCAAGTGATTCCCCCATATCACGGTTATGTGTGCCGAAGCCGCATTCGAGGAAAATATGTAAAAGAGAGGGAGACCATAAGAACGAAAGAGACAAGAAAAGAAGAAAAAAAGCTAAAAAGTAGCTTTGATCTTTTGTGTCGTGGTAGACGTACTAATTTCAAGTTGCTCCTCTTGCTTTCGTACAGGAGAGGGTTCAGAGTTCTACCTGAATTATTACTGTTAACGGTATAATGGGAGTAAAGCGCTTATGACCAAAAAGCAAGTGGAGCTTGTGTAGACGATTTTGCGATCATGGTTTAAAACGTTACAAAAAATTCTTGTTAGTAAAGTTTTACCACAGTGGCAACAGGTGAAAGCTAGGGCTGGCAACGGCTCATCTTGGGATTTCGGTATAAAGTAAAGATATTTATGAATGGAACATCAGCACTTTCCTTGTGAAACTTTGGTGACCTTCTCAATACTCGGGGCTAATCCCCTGAGAGAAAAGGGCTGGCCAAAACCCTTTATGTGCTGGAACCACTTCAATTGACCCCTAGTTAGCGTTCTGTGTTTCTGTCACACAGCTTAACACAGGCATATTTTCTCTATATATCTTTACTCTTAAGCCGAAATCCCAAGATGAGCCGTTGCCAGCCCTAGTGAAAGCCTACGCCGGTCATAAAAGGGGAAAAAAAGTTTTACCACACGACTTTAATATTATATAGCTTGAGTAAGATTATTTTACCTAAAATTTCATTTTGTAAATATACGTATACATAAAAGGCAATTAATAATGAAGCAGAATTTTTAGTCTATCTATCATTAATTTACATGTTCCGATATACAGTGAAACGTGTCAGCGATTTCGCCAAAACTAGTCTACTCAGTATTTCATTAAACAATCTCAACAGTGTAGTTTTGGATCACTTAACTCGACGACAACGAAAAACTCGACGATGTGCTTACTGATTATTGTTTCTAAGTTCAGCTTTTCTTTGGAAAAAGCAGTTTAAATATACGGCCTCAAGGCACAGAAACGCATCGTTTCTAAAAATGATCCACTTTATGTTCAGATTAGGCAACCGCTGTTTGGTATCCGTGACTCCAATTCCTTTAGTATTGAATTCGACGAACGTTGTGATAAATCCGGCAAAAATCTACTAGCCATGCTAGAACAGACGAAGAAAAGTTTCCCGTTACAGCTTCCCGATACGGAGCCCCAGGCGCTATGAAGAGACGCCTTCTGTAACAGGAGAAAGCCACTTCGCATCCCCCGGAGCCACTTGAAAAACTTCCATGGAGAAAACGAAGACAACAGCACGTTCCCTTCCCAATCAAAGTACTCCTAATGAGAATAGAGGTTCAGGGAGAGTTCCACATGTGCAACAGTAACGTCAAAAGTAACTCACTTAACCGAATTTTACATTTTATAATGTGGAGCATAGGAAAATGCTCGAATGATAAACTCGAAATGAAAACTAGGTTCATTTTGGCGCTCCAAGATCAATTTGGTTTAGAAAAAAGTTTGGTACGCACATGGGCAGGGGGAGAGTAGGACTCGTTCGGATATGGGGCACACACGGTTACTCGAGATATCCAGCAATTTAAGAGTAGTAATTTTCGTAATAAGAATCCTATAGGAACTTATAATACGGAGGGTTCTTGTGGGTAAAGAAGAGTTAGTTTCATCTCAGCGTTTGTGTGAAAATTAAATATTCCCCATTTCACGTTAGTTGTGGTTTTAATCGTAAAGGTTTCTAATTTAACAAGTTGACAGTATGGAAGACGTTAACATTAAAATTCCAAATCTTCCTTTTGTGGTCCGAGTTTATTATTTTCTAAGTTGAAAATGTGCCCGGGGCAACTTCGGACAGTGTTAATGGGCTCCTTCCAACAGATAGTTAACGAGCCCGTTTGAAAAAAATTAAAGAAGTGTGGCTTCTATTTTTAGATTGTGAATTTTGAAGTCTTCTTTGATTGTCTGTACACTTTTCTAATAACAGTGATGGTTAGAAATCGCCGACTTACAGTACTTTACGAGAACGTGCAGAAAGCAGCGAAGGATGTGCTTCAAGAAACATACCAATGCGCGAAACAGTTAAGATATCGAATTTCAAATCAGTTAAGATGGCGGTTTCAAACTTTCTCGTTTTAGCCGCAATCTTGCCGCAATGATGAGCAATATCTGTTTATTTTATATCCAAGTATTATATCCAAGTATTTTATATCCAATTTTATATGTATAGACTATCCAAGTTTATTTCCCCCTTTTTAAGGTACCATGATTAGTTTCACTTGCCTTTAAATGTTGGCTAAGAACCTTCTGAATTTTACGCTTGAAATCCCTAATGCTTGGTTATTTCTTCGAAGAATTCCAAAACAAGCCAAACGGAAAATAGCAAAACCAAGGCAAATCGTAGAACCGAAGGGAAAAGCCCGAAGAACTCGCTGTATACTTTCTAAAAATAAGTGCAAGTTTCGTATTGTAACAATTCGAGGAATCGACGTTTTGAGGTTTCGACGGTTGACGTCACGGTAACGTTTTGTATTTTGTTACAGCTCCAGTTATTGCCGACACGATAACATTATAGTTCACTTCTTGTACTCGCTGTAACAGAAAACAAAAATTGTATCGGTGGCATTTCTTGCACGTGCGGGATACAACGTATAAAAGGGCGTAACGGAGTGGAATTTTTTGTCAGTTACGAAGCATTTTCTCACTTGTCGAATCCTTCCAGGCTAGCTCTTTCCATCTTCCAATATGGTTAGTTGGTATTGAATCTTCGTAGAATTTGTAACTTGATTATTGTTTTTATTTCCAGCGTGAGTGCATTTCCATTCACATTGGGCAAGCCGGTGTCCAAATTGGCAACTCGTGTTGGGAGCTCTATTGCCACGAACACGGCATCCGACCGGACGGTACCATGGACACTACGACTGCTAAACAACCGAACGACGAATCCTTTACGACTTTTTTCCATGAGATTGGCAACAACCATTACGTTCCGAGGTCCGTTTTTGTCGACTTGGAGCCGTCAGTTATAGGTAGTTAACAAAGTGTCCAGCGCAAAATAAACTCCTCGTGCTAAACATAGTCGAAAACGCTAAATGTCTTTTTCTCGTAGATTCCGTTCGAACAGGATCTTACAAGCAGCTTTTCCACCCAGAGCAGCTCATCTCAGGCAAGGAAGATGCCGCTAACAACTACGCCCGAGGACATTACACTGTGGGCAAGGAAATTATTGAGTCGGTAATGGATCGGATACGCAAGGTGGCAGACCAGTGCACCGGCCTGCAAGGCTTCTTAATTTTCCACTCCTTCGGAGGGGGAACTGGGTCAGGCTTCACGTCCCTGTTAGCTGAACGGTTGACGTTGGACTACGGCAAGAAATCCAAACTGCAGTTTGCCATCTACCCCGCCCCTCAAGTGGCCACAGCCGTCGTGGAGCCGTACAATGCCGTCCTGACCACGCATTCCACCCTTGAGCACTCGGATTGTGCGTTCATGGTTGACAACGAAGCCATTTACGAAATTTGTCGACGTAACTTGCAAGTGGAGCGTCCTACGTACCTCAATCTGAACCGGCTTATTGCCCAAGTCGTCTCTTCCATTACCGCATCTTTGCGTTTTGACGGGGCGCTCAACGTCGATTTGGTGGAATTCCAAACTAACCTGGTACCGTACCCGCGAATACATTTCCCGCTTGTCACCTACGCTCCCATAATTTCTGCTGACCGCGCCTGCCACGAGCAGCTGTCTGTGTCCGAGATTACCAACGCTTGTTTCGATCCTGCCAACCAGATGGTGAAATGCGATCCGCGGCACGGAAAGTACATGGCATGTTGCATGCTCTACCGCGGCGATGTCGTACCCAAGGATGTCAACGCAGCTATAGCGGCTATTAAGACCAAGCGGACTATCCAATTCGTGGACTGGTGCCCGACGGGCTTCAAAGTGGGGATCAACTACCAGCGACCTACTGTGGTGCCGGGTGGCGATCTGGCTGAAGTTAGTCGCGCAGTGTGCATGCTTTCCAACACCACGGCCATTGCGGAAGCGTGGAGTCGTCTCAACCACAAGTTTGATTTAATGTACAGCAAACGGGCGTTCGTTCACTGGTACGTCGGCGAAGGCATGGAAGAGGGCGAATTCTCCGAAGCGAGGGAAGATTTGGCAGCCTTGGAAAAGGACTACGAAGAAGTTGGGGCCGACTCGGCTAATGGAGAAAACGGAGATGAAGAATATTAACGATCTCGGTTCTAGATAATTTTCACGTGGAATAACTTCTGTTTATATTGAAACTAGTTTTTTACCCCTTGTTGCCTGTACAGAAAGGTTTTTATATTTCGCCGGAATAAAGAAATTTGCGCAAATAAATCAGCTGTTATTTCCCACCTGTTACATTTCCAATTCTACCGGAGTACTATGATAATTTTTCCAGAAAGACGCAGTTGATGGAAGAAAATATGGTCGAATAAGGGAGGTAGATCTACTGGTTCTAGTAAGGCTTGGGTCATCTGCGAAAATCAACTGTATGAGATGAGAGTGGCACAACTTGTGCTTACTAATTGCTTTCCAATCTATCTTACTTTAATGAAGTCGTATAAACGTTGCCGGTCCTTACAAACAATAATTGTGCTAATTTATGCCATTAACTGAGCTGTCACTTTTTTGTATTTTTGACCAGCGTGAGCATTCGCTCTTTACTGGCTTGAAATTTTTGCACATACATTTGGTGAGCAGGGGCTTTTCACAATGAGACATTGTGAGCTGTCACTTTCAGACTGCGGGATGAGTGATGATGTCTTTTACCGTATGCAGACTATATTTAATGTGCAGACTATTAGCATAGTTATAGATTGATTCCTTGAATCTGACGTTACCCACTTAGATAATAATGCTTATTTTAGCAATCATTGGTATTAAGTATATACCACAGTTACAACTTAAGTTTAATTATTTATCGGCGTTAGGCATCGCATTACTTTGAATTCTTTGCTGACATTCTCAGTAGTGTAATTTCATATTCTGTTCAGGTTCGGTGTTCTGTTTGAGGCTATTCCTGCTCGCTATTTAGCTCTACCCATAACAATTGTAAACAGTGCTTGATGAGGTACACGTGCGTTTCCATAAAAATTTCCGTAAGTACATTACATTACATTGCCGTAGGGATTGGTTACCGTAAATACTGCAGTTTTCGGCGCTTTTGAAACATATTTTAGCGAGTAAAATTATAGTTTCCCTTTTACGTATTAAATTATATGTGACCCTTGTAGAATTCATAAAGATGGCTGCGATTGACTCCCACCTGAAAGAAGCTCTCATTGAGACACTATTTGCTACCTTATCCCCAGATCCTAATATCCGAAAAGCAGGAGAAAGTCGAATCCAAGCTCTTGAAGTCACTGAGGGTAAAGTGATTCTTATTCTTTAAATTATTGAAGCGAATATTGGTTTACTCAGCTTTCCTGTTTTCTTCGTTACTAGATTTCGGGACGTATTTAACTGAGTTAACGCTAGATGCATCTGCCTCTTTGCCTTTAAGGCAGCTGTCTTCCGTTTTGCTTCGTCAGTATGTAGAAACCCATTGGTCACAGCATTCGGACAAATTCCGAGCGCCGGAAACCTCCGACAAAGCCAAAGTTGCAATTAGGCAAATTTTACCCACAGGCTTGCATGAACCCATCAGCAGAGTGAGATTTTTGCCTATAATATACGAGTGTTTCTGAGTAAACCCATTTTGTGATTTATTTCTTTTTTTTATAATTTTTTAATAGGTGCGTTCAACTGTAGCTTATGCCATTTCAGCAATAGCGCATTGGGATTGGCCGGAGCAATGGCCATCGTTATTCGACACGTTAATGTCGTGCTTGAAGAGTGGCGATCAAGCTTCAGTACACGGAGCCATGCGAGTCTTGACCGAGTTCACACGTGATCTTAGCGATACCCAAATTCCGCAAGTGGCGCCAATAATTTTGCCTGAGGCGTATAACGTCTTCCTTCAAAGTGAGGTAGCTTTTTCTTAATCCTTTATTTTAGTATAATTTACTGTAGTGAATATTTTTTTAAAATTGTTGTATAATTCTTGTAGAAATATGGTATTCGGACGCGAGGAAGAGCGGTAGAAATCTTTACGACATTGACCAGCATGTTATGTACCATGGGCGAGTACCAGAAAGGCTTGATCAAATCTGTATTAAGTCCGGTGCTCCTCCCTTTCACTGAAGCCCTAGTTCGGGCGTTGCAAGCACGTTCTTCAACCGCGACCGATTCCGGACTCCGGGCCGACGTTCTCAAAGGTGAATTCTTTGACGATTTCGTGTCATCAGTTTTAAAATTTAATTTGTATATATATTTTTTTACCATTGTACGTACTTGGAAGCAAAAGCAGTATATAAAATACAGTGTAGTTATCAATAACCGACAGCTACGTTTCGTTTTTGGGCTGAAATGTACTGTTCTTTCTCCTTGTAGCGTTGACCGTACTTGTGAAAAATGTGCCTAAACAATTAAGCAGCTGGCTGGTTGAAATTCTTCCCACTGTGTGGGAAACTTTAACCCATAGCGCAGAAGTGTACGTGCGAACAGTTGTACAAGAACAAGAAGAAGGTGACCAAGTAGTTGATTCAGAAGGCAAGTTTACGTTTTTTTATTTCTCTTTTGTTTCCGTTGATTTTTGTGTATTTTTTATCGTATTGTCTATTTATTTGTTACTTGTTATTATTACTTTTGATGTTCTTGTAGGAGAACTTTTGAATTTCGAAAACTTGGTGCTATCCATTTTCGAATTCGTCCATGCCTTAGTGGAAACGCCCCGTTTTAGGAAGTCTGTCAAGCAAGGCATGGCGGATATTATTTATTACATCGTTTTATATATGCAAATTACTGAGCAACAAGTAAAAACTTTTCTTACTTTTCATACGCTTTATTGTTTCACTTTTGACGTAATCCAGGCCCAGGAGTGGTCTTCCAACCCTGAACGCTTTGTCGAAGACGAAAGCGAGGATTCTTTTTCGTATTCGGTCCGTATATCAGCCCAAGACTTGTTGCTAGTAAGTAAAAGCGTTGGGCATCCGAGCAATTCTCTGGTGTCATAAATTGAAGGACGTTACTGATTTCAATTTTTTCCCTTTATTTAAAGTCTCTGTGTCAAGAGTGCGAAGAGGCTGCAGGATCGGGATTAGGCCAAGCCGTGGCTCGTCACTTGTCAGCCGCCGAAGCGACTGCCGCGTCTCCACAAGCGCAGGCACAAAATCCGGGTTGGTGGAAACCAGTAGAGGCTTCCTTGCTAGCGCTGGGCGTTGTACGGGATTTGGTGTTGCAACGTGTGCAACAAAACAAACTGGGTTTGGATTTATTGGCCTGTTTACAAAACGGCGTCACGGAGCAGTCGACGATGGGCGGTAAATCCGTTGTTTTATACGCAACCCAGCGTAACTTTCATTCATTTTTATAGCATCTCCGTATCTTTTGGGGCGTTGTTTATGGACTGGCTCACGTTTCGCGGCGCTTTTGCCTGAACAGACATTACATCGCTATTTGCAAGCAACCATGGGGGCGTTACAACCGTCCCAAGACATCGTTGTACGTTTGTCCGCTGTCAGGTACTAATTTCCGACTCTCTTTGTGAAAAAGTCGGTCTTAGTGTTAAACTTTGCAGGGCGGTGTACGGTTTTGCAGATCACCTGACGTCATCTAACCAGAATCAAGTCTTGGTTCCATATTTGCCGGTCATTACAGACGGTTTACTTAGCCTAGCCTTGCAATACCATAACGAAGTTTTGTCCTTGGTTATGGAAACCTTGGCAACCATTCTTACTGTACAAAAGACTTACCATAAATGGAAAACAGTGGCTTTTAACGCTAAAAAATTGGTAATTACAGGTGGATCAGAGCTTTACGGCCAGTTATGAATCCAAAGTCTCTCCGCTAACCATTGCGCTCTTCCTAAAACACAACACAGGTAACATTCAAGTAATGAGCTAGTTAAGACGTGACTAATCGACATTTATAGATCCGGTGATAACCGATTTGGCGCGAGATATTTTTAAAGCTCTGTCGAGCTGCGAACAGTGCTTAGGACCCTTGCAGCAACGTTTAGTACCCACTTTGGTATCCATGTTAAGTACGCCTAGCGATAAAATTGCAACAGGTTTGTCGTAAAAGATTTCCTTTTCTTCTTCTTTTTTTCCGAATAAGTCTGATCTGAGAGTGAGCATCATCTCGGAATGGCTCGTTGCTACCCCATTTTATTCGTACATACATATTGTGTCGTTTTTCTACTGTTTTTTGTTTTACGTTCGACTATTTTTTTCTACTCTACTTCCTATGTTTTCAACAATGCGACAAGTGTCATGTTAAGTTTTTTAAATTAAATACGTGTTTATTTTTTTGGCTCAAGGCGTTCATGTCGTGGCCTTAGATATGCTGGAAACATTGATTCGATCATCGAAACCTCCACTGAGCGATCTTTTGCTGCGGGGAGCATTTCCTGCTGCTGCTCAGTGCGTTTTGTCCACTGAGGACATTGCCGTTATGCAGGTATTTATTTATGTTGCAGGATTGAGGATTCTGATTTCGATAGCTCATCGATGTCGTCGCATTCTTTTATAATATTTTCCCTTCCACGTAGTCTGGTGGCGAATGTTTACGAGCGTACGTTTCAGTGGCACCTGAACAGTTGGCATCGTTTGTCGATGCGGAAGGCCGCTCAGGTTTGGCGTACGTCATCCAAGTGTCGGCTCAGTTGCTCCACCCCTCAGCCCCTGAGTCTTCTGCGAGTTTTGTCGGGCGCTTGGTGACAAGTTTGATCCGTAAAGCCGGAACACATTTGGGTGAAAACTTGGATTTGTTGCTTCGAGCTGTATTGTCAAAAATGCAAGGCGTGGAAGCACTGTCTGTTCTACAAGTAAATTTCCGAACAAAATTATTGTCTTATTGTATTAAAACTATTATCTTCCCATTGTTCTCACGTCCTATCTCTTTTCTCATATTTAACACTATTACTTTGTTGTTTTGTTTTCTTGAATGCTATTGCACTTTTATTTTCTTACTTAGTTTTTACATTGCTGTTTCGTCTTTTGTAAATTAATTATTGTTTTCGTTTAATCTGTTATGCTTTAGAGTTTGATTATGGTTTATGCGCATTTGGTGCACAGCCAAATGGAAGCGGTGCTCCAGTTTTTGTCGACAGTACCGGGACCTACTGGCCAGTCAGCGCTTCATTTTGTTTTAAGTCTTTGGTGCGGTCGTCAACATTTGTTTTACGGCTCGTATGAAAACAAAGTCAGGTAGAAAATCAAATTCTGCAGTGTACATTAGCGGAAAACAATAAATTTCAAATTTTTCACAGCACTTTGGCTTTAGCGAAGCTGCTGGAGCAAGGATTGATGGGCGGGGACTCGAGGCTAGCGGACTTGACCGTGGAAGGGGAAGAAATCATCACCGATCATTATCTGGAGGAGCAGTCAGGAGGAATACAAACACGGGGACAAAGCCAGGGGCTCACAAGACGGTTTACGTGCATTCCAGTCCTTGCTAAAATCCTCAAGTTGCTCATCTATGAGCTTTCAACGGCTCTTGAAGAAACGATGGCCATGCCAGAATCAGACGAAGAGGTAACATCTTTTTTTTTTTTTTTTTATTGGTAACCCGCGTAGGCTGACGCCTGTTGCGGTGAACGGTGAGGTAACATCTTACAAATAGAGCCGCATTTGGGTTTCTGGTGAGATAAAAGTATTATTTCTGTAAATAGGACGAGGAAGCTGAAGAAGGCCAAGATTTGTCGTCTGTCTTAGATAATCCTGACCAATGGGGTAAGAGAATTGAGAGTTCTTCACTTGCTTCATTTTTAGGCTTCAAGCGGTCGTAAAAAGCTGTCGTTTAAGCTGTAGGCCGCCGTTGTGTGACGTAGTGCTTGGAGATCATGATTTATTTGACGTTTGCAGTGAACCGTATTCGAATTTGCCTTAGTAATTTACGCTACTAGCCATATTTTCTTTGGCTCTTTTACATCGTCTGTAAATATAAACGAACCCGGCTTTCTGAGACCATAAAAGTCGAGGAAGATGTGTCCAGGATTCTGTAACATGCGAATTTTCTACTAATAAAAGTGGAGTCCGGATGTAAAAGGGACACTCAGAGCACTACTAACAAGAGAGAAGGCTAGCATCCTCAGTAATTTAATAAATCTAACGCGACTCGAAAGACGCAAAAATTAGCGATTTGTCTCGTACAGTGGGCTTCACTAGATTACGAATATAGTCGAACCCGTGTCTAAGAGAATTAAAGATACTGATTGACGAGAGGAGAAAGCCTGGGAGGAGGAGTAATACTTACAACCCGGCTACTAACATGGTTATTCCACTTGTACTCAGAGATGGGACATCGAGACCTTGTCTTGGTCTCGGGACCGGTCTCGAGGGTATGAAGGTCTCGGTCTTGGTCTTGTCTCGAAAGAAAAAATTGTTTGTCGGTGTCGGTCTTGGTCTCGAAAATCTTATCATGGTCTTGGTCTTGGTCTCGATGCCTTGGTCTCGATTTCAAAGAATATGGTGAGAATTAATGTAGGCGGAACTGTTCGCACTTTCGAGTTTACTTAGTTCCGTTTTCTAATGCCCAAGTAACTCCTTAACTTTCTAATCCAAGGTCCACTAAACGCTTATAGGGGTTGTCTTAGATAGGAATTTTAATTGCGAGTTGAAAGGCGTTGGTCTTTTGCATAACTCTAGGAAAATACTCGTTCGAAAATACGCACGAAAATAATCTTATAATATCCTTAAACTACCCCTATTTCACTTAATTGCGTATACAGCCCAATGTGTAGAAGAAGTTCAGTTTTAGTCCAACATCAAGCGAAAATGGAAGTCAAAACCGTCCCCCCAAAAAAACTTTCGGTCATCGAGTTCGGCTATAAACATTTTTTTTATTATGATTCGGCAAGGCAGAAATGGGTTGTTACGTGTAAATTTTGTTCACCTCGTAAAGACCTTCGTGAGGCCTCTGGAACGACGGCTACGTATATTAGGTTATGTTATATATAAGTTTTAAATATGTATATATAAATTTTATATATGTATATATAAATTTTATATATGTAGATATAAGTATGTATATAAGTTATATTTAAGTACGTTATTCAGCAAAAGTGGAATATTAATGAGGCCGCATAGGGCTCAAATGTCTGGCGACACACTAACAAAAGTTGATGCTTGCCTCTGTTAAGTAGATTCTTCATGAGTATATCTAACTTTTTGTGTTTATTTTAATTTATATTTAAATTATTTGATTTTGTATACTGTTACATTTATATTGAAACGAAGCAAACATGTGTGGATTATTGTGTAAATAAATAATTAGTCTCTTATTGAATTATCTTCTTTTATAACAAATGCCAATCTTTTACAACAGAAGTCAGGACAGGTCTTGGTCTCGAGACCGGTCTTTGGTCTCGGATCTTTTTTTGTCGGTCTCGTCTTGGTCTTGGTCTCGAAAGCTGCGGTCTCGGTCTTGTCTCGGTCTCGAAAACTTACGACCGGTCTCGGTCTTGTCTCGGTCTCGAGAAAAGTCGGTCTCGTACCATCTCTGCTTGTACTACACAATCGTAAGCGTTTGTTCGAGTACCAGAGGAAGGATCTGTCCCTTACATTCGGGTTTCGAAAATAGGCCAATTTCTCTCATGAAGTCGGACCCAGGAACAAGAAACCTAATGCATGCAGTTTCTTTTAAATCCAGGTGTTTCTTGAATTTTTTATTCTAACATGCAGTAAAGTTCAGAAGTAAAAAGCACACGAACAAGCCTCCGTTTATTTTTGTGCCGTTCTCTGCTTTAGAGTTTCAGCCACACCGGTAGAAACTATTAGAAGTGTTTTTTTTTTTTTGGGGGGGGGGGGGGGGTCTGCCGACAGAACACGACACGGTGTCTGACCCTCGTACATCTAGGTTTTCCGTCGGTATTTCTTTGTGAAGTGGAATACATGAGACGAGAAAAAGCCAGGTAGTTCGATTTGGGTTCTTTTTGTAGCCAAAATTGTTTCTAATTTTCGGGTTGACTTTCATATGTATTTTTCACCCTACACAGATGTAAAAGACACGTCTTTTATTTATATTATTTTTCGTGCACGGCGGAGGCCGAATGTAAGACTTGAAAATGTTAAACCTCAGCTTGACCGTTTACTGGCCGGCATGACACAATTGGAAAAAAATGGGGCAGGGAACATCCATCAGACGTTATCTTACCACTTTTTCCTTATTAAGTTTTTTAGCAACGCGTTTTTAGTATAGCACAGCTTCGACCCTATGCTGCAATAAAATGGCCATGTAATGGATATGCTAGTCGAATCTGTATTGATTTTGACATAAGCTAAAAGAAAACGTTCTAGTGTGTTTAAACTGTCATTCTCTTTACAGAAGAGGAAGCTGAAGATGACGAAGACGATCCCGATGCCAAATCCGATCCTTTGTATCACATTAACTTGCAGCAGCATTTGACCGAATTTCTGCGTAATTTCTGTGCCACACCCTACTTCTCATCTTCTTTTCTTCCCCACCTCAACAAACAAGAGAAACACGTTCTCGCGCTTGTTCATATTAAACTGTAATAAACTTCCTTTTCATAACACGTATCAATAAACGGGAAACCATACGAACACCCATGGAAACAAAGTTTCTTTCCTGCATTAAATCTATTAAACACTACACTTTGGGAGACTGCATTCATTTATAGACGCTTTGCTGGTTTTGTGAAGGAGGGAAAATCAATGGAACAAAAGGGCGCTTAGTAGTACGGCACGCCTCCCACCATATCTTTGACGAGGTCACGTACTTCTCTATCCATTTCAAAGACTAAAGGGTCCACGTTCTCATACCGGAGAACGCGAAAGGCAGCAAAACGTGGCGCCCATTCGGGATGTTTATGCATACTGAGCAGCCCTTCTTGAATAGCTCGTTTCTCCTGGTCTAAAAACAAACCCAAAACGCAAAATCTATTTTACAAAATCTAACAAACCCGTTTCCACACTTTACCTGGCAAAGTGGAGCGAACCATGATAGGATACGGTGGCAATGGTCCCAAGGAATCAAAAACGATTACATCTTTGCACAACTCCGGCTGGCGCTGCATTTCGAAGGCCAGTGCATTCGAATCCACCGAAGCGACATCCGCTTGCTTGAGTGCCACCATTTGAACCGACCCTAAGTGAGTTTTTGAGTCGAGGATGTTGCTGAAGAACGATGGATTTTCTCCGTGGTCGCGCAAGGTCTTTAAGATCATCAAATGGCCGCTGATGGAAGTCGGATCGTTGCACGCCAGCTTTGATCCCCGTAAATCCAAAAATTCCTTAATACGTTCCCTGTCAGAATCACACAGATATTAAACAGACATAACACAAGCCGGTCCATTTTACAATACCAATAAACTAGACAACACTGCAACTGGGTGAGATAAAATAAAGAAAGGCAATTGTAATGAAAAATACAATGAACATAAATATTAAAAAATAATAGTTTTTAAATGACAAAGAAAGAACAAACAAGAACGATGTAGTTATTTGTATACTTAAGACTTGGTAACTTGAACGTTGAAAATTACTCAAAGTTCCGACAAAATTAAAAGTTAACATAGTAATGAAATGAAAACGAGGAAAGTGAGAAATGGAGAAAAATGGTACAAAAACAAAGAGTAAAAAATTAATAGTATAAATTCGTGTCCGAGTATCATTTTCTCTGGCACAATTACTTTAACGCAATTCCTTTCGATTCAACGTAAATTAAGGCGATTTCACACACAGCTCTAAGGTTGACACGCCAAGTATGCTGTGAGCTGTAAAGACAGAGATTGAATGAACCACTTGTTTAGCATTAAAAGCTGGTTCGCGGCTGCGACGCTTGGCTCGGAAAAATAGCGAACGGATCTGACCTTATATTTCTTGGATCAATGCCACTACCTTGACCTCAAGTTCAACGTAGCTCAGGAGTTCGCTTGCCTATGACGTCAATGATTCGACTCAAGTTTGTTAACGATACGGTACTACACATTTATCATGTGAAAAAAAAGTAAAAAAGAAAAACCAGATGAAGGACGTGGTTAAAGCCTCAAAGAATATCGCTAAAGCTCACTGGACGACTAATGAAATTAAACGAGTTGGGGTAAAACTTTTCAACACAATTCAAGTGAAAGCGGAAAAGCAACGATCGTATGCAATTCGTTGAAAGATGAATTTCGAACAAAATGTCTTACGGAGTATGTTCAGTTTTTTAAGTAAGGGATGTGGACGATTAATTCAATGGTATTTGTGTAATTGATACCTAGAATCCGAATGGATAATGACGTCAGCGTAATAGCCTGCTCTTTCTCCTTTCGGGTGAGGGTGGACCGCCCCAACTGGCAACAATTCCCAATGCGTGTTTGCGGTTTCCTTCAGTTTTTGGTACCCAGAAGTGGCAAGGAATGCTAAGAAAAACTCATATTAATCTCCTTTCCCTCGTACAGAAAACGGGCCGTGCACGAAAAACACGCTCGCTACCAATCCTTCCATAGGCACTAGCCTACTCGGGATGCAAAGGATGCACACTGCAAAGCAAACAAGCAAACCCACCCCATGCTAGTTTTCTTGAGACCCCGACTTACTCAGACGTTCTCTACTTTCTAGATTCTCGTCTCATCCACTTTATAAGGATTCACGTCTGTTCCCATACAAATGTTGTCGATAGAAGTAAAAAAGGCATAGAGAAAGGGACAGATAGGGCTATGGCGGTCTTTATGAGGAAAACTGAGGAAAATGTGAAGATTTCTATGCCAAAAGATGCGCATTGGCTTTTTTAAAGCTCACCGACGTCGGCTACGGAAGGAGCGGCTTCGTTCTCCGTGTTTTGCTCACCCAATTCCGCCAAATTGCTCCGGAAAGGATCAACGCGCTCGGAAACTGGGCCTGAGAACCGCGTTTCCTGGATGAGCATCGTCTCACGACTGAGTTGATGCTCGAGGTAACTCGCAATAAGCTCAAACAACTCGGCGGGTAACGACGGACTCATGTAAGTGATTATCCGTAAAGGAAGTTGTTCAGACGCCATGATTTCCGCTCGTCTGCGCAAAATTTCATAGTATTAAACACTCATACCCGAACTGAAAAAAGAAAAATGAAAGCATATATTTCGTACTTATTAGATTAATGGACCAAGACTGAAGATTCCGAAAGAGATTCAGTTACACCGTTCTCGCACACTTGTACACTGACGATTCGTTGATCGCTTTAAGTAGTATAGGAGAGGTCCGACGTCGACGTTTATCCTTCCAGGAAAATAACTCTCACTGCCACAAGGAACCACTTTCTACCTCCGGGCAAGACAACTCCTAAGCCACGTGATAGGGCAAGACAAGAAATTAGACCGACGGAACCTCCCGAAAAGTATGTGAGTAGCTACAAAACTATGGAAAGCCCAATTACAAATCTCGCTAAGCATATGAAACTTTACGAAATATACAAATAGTACAAAGTATAGGATTTATTTATAATTAATTTACGAAATATCACTTTAAGTGGGCGAAAAATAGGCCCAAACTATTCCACGGATTCTTGAAATGGTTTTTCGGTACCATACGGGTCAAAACAAACCTCGAGTATCGATCATGAGTGGGTCGCATTCTTTAGATAATCGATTCAGTGTTTAGGAATCGATACAGTAAAGAACGCGTTTTGGAATGAAAGGGATAGAGTAGTGGGCATTCCTGACCAATTTTGAGCTGCCTAATGACCCCGTGAGCGAGTTTTTAATTAACGCTAGGACAGATTAGACGGTGGAAGAATTGTTGGAGCCAAAGAACACGAGATGTGGGCCAGTTTCCGTGTCAGTGTCTTTGTCTAAACGGAGCCTGGGTAGCTCTACAGCCTGTGTATGTATGTATGTGCTTGCTGCGGCGCTGCCGTACCAATAGAAGTACATTATCCAAGTATCTCCGCCATTGGATTTAGATAAACCGACCATAAACAAAAGCGTGGACCTGCAAAACAATTAGGGCAACAAACGTGCTACACCTTTCTTCACTGGCGGAAAATACCAACAAAGGAAAACGCAAGATTGAAATCAGATTTCCCCAGCCTCTCCCCGCTCCTAAGGCTGCTTGAATTGTTGGCAAGTTTTTCTTCCCACTCTTGTTTTTGTGTATAGTGGACGGGAATATCAATGTTGGTTGTCCAGGGCATATTCTTTCCGTATTGTGTGTGTCAATTGGCCATTGTTTATTAGATTGCTCAGGTGATAAGTATGTTAGTTCAGCTATTTTGAAGTATTTCCATCTTTTAAGTAGTTTAAAAACGGTTTGTTGGCATTCTTGACTAATGTTCTGTTCGCTCCAAGCAGGATGACAACGGCAATGGCAGTGTTGTCGGCACCGGAGGAGATTTATGCTTTGGTTGCCCATGAAGCCTAGTCAGAATTGGTTATCAGTTGTTGCGTCGCCACGCCCCCCTTGGTCCGCCCTATTTCCCCTGTGAGCTGCGGCTGCATGCAGGCCCAAACGCCGCTGCCGCCTTCAGGCAGCGACTGGCCACGCCCCAAGCCCAAGAGCAAGGGCAAGAAATTTTCTCCAGCTGTTCCGCGCATGGAAGACGAAAGTGGGGAAGAAGAAGGGCCCAGTCCCACAAACAAACCTGTACGGCCCCGCCCTCGTAAAAAGCGGCATAAAGAACCCGTCTACGAAGAAGATGTCATTGACGGATTCGCTATACAGTCTTTCGCTTCTTATGAAGACTTGGAGGTACATAAATAAAAAGGAACATCAAAATAATACGGGAGGATTGGATGAGGGAGCTGGAGAACTGTTTCATGGGTAATTTTATGTAGGCGGTGTCCAAGTACGCAGAGAAGACGCTAAGGTTACCGGATCCGTACACGTTCGTGGTCCCTTCGCTGAAAAACCATGCCTTGCTGGACGGGAACGTGAATCTGAAAGTTAAAAGCGAGAAGAATACGGATAAAGTCCGAAACAGACCGCGAATCAACCGCAACGGCTCTATCAAAGTAATGTATCTATTTATTTTGACTGAATGTATGGCTACAAGCGACATGCTTTCGCTAGAAAACCGCAAAATAGACACAAAAAAGATAAAAATTAGGTTGACGTGGCAAAATAGCGTGCATAGAGGTGGTGCAAAACGATCATTTGATGGGCCGTAGCGTATAATCCAGCGTGTCCTATCAAATAGCAAGTCTATGTTGGCTTAATCGTAAGCCCAGCACATTTGTCACTCTTTGTTTTTAGGTTAATTGAGAGACGTTAAAAGAGGGGCTTCAGTATGGAAATGATTATCATTTCTGTATTGTACAGTAGCACAATCGTATCGATATATAATTTTTGGGAGCACACCAACCCATTATTGCTGATTACATACTGTGTACTAGTCTATACGTATTTTGTTTTTTAGTAATTTCTGTTATATTAAGATTACATCGGGGCACATTGCCATCACGTTGCGGTAGTCTCACCTATAACTCTCAATGCTGATGCTAAGTGACACGTATGCCTGTTTATTGTCGTAGATTAGTAAAACTCAATTTTAAAAATAACTAGCATCGCGTAAGTAGTTTAAGTAGCCCAGTGTAAGGAGAAGGTGACTTTCCTGAGATGAGAAGATAGTGGAACACCTGTTTAATCTATGTATATCGTATTGTTCAGCTCTCATTTGGTTTGAAAGATGTTCGAAATTTTCCGTTCCCTTTTGTGTGTGTTTATAGGAGTGTGAAGTCATTTATTGCCTGGATTTATTGTTAGTTTACAAGTGTTCAAAATGTTCCACTCCACCCTTCTAGGTGTTTCTCTTTTTCTCCACTTATATCCAGCGTCAGCGAGGTTTATTGCAGCCTTGTGTGTAACTAGTTTCTTACTCGGCACCCTTCACTCTTTGATGTTTAACCCTTGAGGAGTGCATTGTTAAGCATTTGTCTTCAGTTCGCTTTTTCGCCTTTTCAACAGTAACGTTTCGTTTGTTATAACTTTCAAAAGTAAACAAATTCGCGATGGAACGAGAAATCTCGTGGAAAGTAGTAACGAATCGAAAATGACTTGCCTCCCATGTCGCGGCTGTCAAGTGATTTGTCACTTAAGGGCACTGTATACCGCTCCCCTCTTATGGGCGAATAACATGGGGATATTTCGGGAACGATTTCTCAAAGAGGTTGACATATTTGTATTTTGTTTTGTGACAGTAAAGTTATGTTAGATAATGCGGATGACGAGTGATCGAGAATTTTAAAAAACTTCTTTTGTAAATTTGGTAAAAGTCGAGAAAATTTTCAAGTTTTTACTGTGGAATAAAATCAAAATTTGGATGATCATACATCACTCGTATACAAAAAAGAAAATTTGTAAAGCAAAAACCTTTAAAATTGGACAAACCGTTTTGACAAAATCGCTCCCAAAATTTTCAGAATTTTAGCTCCTGGATTGGGCTGCCATGCAGTAACGGTTTGTCCAATTTTAAAGATTTTTGCTTTAAAAATTTTCTTTTTTGTATACGAATGATGTGTGATCATCCAAATTTGGATTTTGAATATCCCCATGTTATTCGCCCATAAGAGGGGAGCGGTATACAGTGCCCTTAAGAGCCACGAGCGGTTCGACGAAGGGTTTTTGATAATTCCGGGGAAAATCGTGGTATAGTTTCAGAAAGCCGATGAGTAAAGCGGAATACTCATGTTAGCTAATTAGCATACTTTCAATAGAATCGAGTTAGAGCAGGGAGACTTTGACCAGGAAATTGTGAAAGCATTTTTGCGATAAGCTGCCCTTAACGAAAGGTAACCTTGAATTTGGTCTTTCCAAACAAACATCAAAGAGACGGAATCCTTTTTTTCTCCATCTCAGGAACATCTCCGATATCTTCTCATACACAGACGGAGAAAATTTCAGGACTATTACTGGCGACTTGCGTTGGTTGTAAACATGTATGCAGAAGGATTAATCAACGAGAAAGCAAAAAATGGAACATCTCTTACATACCTGTGTCCGCAGAAGCAAAAATAATTCTGTAAATAGGGCGGCCTGGGATTCGACATCCCTTGTCGGAATTATTGAAACAAAATTGCACGTATCCATTGAATGAATAGAATTAGGAACGATTAATTATCCCACACGGCTAAACGTTACGTTTTTAACGTCTCTACACTGTGCAGTACGCGTGTTTCACCAAATTGTTTGCGTACTGTCTTGCGTGTGAATCGATGGCAAAAATTGCAAAATGAGAAAAATTGCACTGTGAGGCGTGATGTGACTATTTTTAACACAGCAACGTAAGTGCCCAGTCATGATTTTTGCGAAGCCTCTGTCTGTACTCCATTAGACTGTTTATGTTTAGTCGGTAAGCGGAAGACTAGGTATCACTGAAAGTGTCTACCACAGTATAAAGGTAACCTGTATAAGTGTGCGTCTAGTGTTAGTTGCAAACAGTGAATAATTTAAAGGCATTAAACTTAGTCTAGTGATCGCTTTTTTAGAAAATGTCTGTACCTTGAAATGGAACGTACGATTTTTTTATATCGTCATGGCAGAATTACAATTTAGTTGTGTATTAAAACTTGCTAAAATAATTTGCAAACTTTGAATAACTAATATGAAAACTAAGGTTAGTACCAGTTTCCAAAACTACCCTCGATTTTTCTTCATTCTTTATCCGAATTGGGAATGGTACGCAAGTAGTTCTCAAAAGAATCAGACTGTTTCCACGGGCAACTAATTTCTTTAGATTTCTTAACAGAAGCATTTGAAAGGGGCAGTTTCTCACTATAGAAGTCAATTTCCCTAATTATTTTACACATCAGTTAAGTTTTTTCTCAAACACAAGGGTTAGTGCTACTAAGATAACGTTGCTGAGAATGCACGCTTGTAGGCGTTCCATGGATGTGTACGAGCGTTTACTGCTTACAAAACGGGGTTTCACAAAGCTACCGGCTTCAAGATAGGTCGACGAGCGTCATAAGTTTAGCTGTAAAAACTTTGAGCGCTCTTAAAGCAGGGGAAACAAATTCTACCATCAAGTGGTGAAGCTCTTCATGCACTGGTAGTACTGGTAGTTTTACACCCCTAGTATTTTCAAAAACACATTGGCATTGATTACTTGTTTCTTTTATTTTAAAAAGAACCGGAACGTGATATCGGAAACCGCGCGCGAAATACGAGGCGCGTCTTCGGAGCGGCTGAGCGATGCGAGTCGCCAGAGTAGTTCGTGCGGAGGATATGCCTGTGATAGCGAGAGTGAAGATGGCGAGCGACCACCGTCCAATCCCCGACCATCTTTACTTCCTACTAACAACCCGCTCCCGACTCCGCCTACCATCGCCGCTACCCCATCCAACAACAGTTCGAGCCCCAATAACAACAATACGACCCAAACGAGCAATAGTACCGGCCCTGGTCCTCGGGAACTCGTTTCGAACCCAGAAACGGTAGTTAAAAGCAGAGAATCGCCGAATCCTGTGCTCGTACCGCCCGTTATCTCGTCAGCCCCCAGTCCTGCCGAAATCCTCAATGGCAACACTACACCTCAGTCGCTGTCCCGGGCCAGTATGGCTAGTCCCAGGCCCGGTACTGCCGTTGCCCCTGCGTTACAAGTACGCCCCTGTTCACCTTTAACATAGCTGTCCTCTTTGTTGACATATTTATCACCTATTATGATTTTGGACATGGATTTACTATTGAAATTTATTTTTATAAACAGAACGGGCCACGGTTACCTGAATGTCAAGGAGTGGAAGCACCGGTACCGGCTCCGCCTGCTCCGTCGCCACGTTTGCCGATTAGCAATCCGCCAGCGCCGTCACCGTCACCTTCCCCGCGACCGGCGTCCGCTTCCAGAGGTCCGCCCATGGTGCGGCCGCCCTTGGTACCTCCTCCGCATCCTAAAGTTGTTCCTGTGGCTTCTACCACCGCCTCAGGACCGGTTAGCATGGTCCCCGAGGCGCCCACGCATTGGGCGCCATATTTGAATACCGTAAGCCTCGCCCCTACTTCCTCGTCCGCCTCCTTGCCTTCGTCATCTTCAGGACACACCAACTTGTACAGTTATACCCTCCCGTACCCCCCTTACCCCCCTGCACTGTACTCGCAAACCGGTACAGTCCCGCACTCGTCGCACTACTCGATAGCGAACCAGCCCAGTTTCCTACCTGGTCATCCCAATTTGGCCGCTGTGAAGACAGAAGTAATATCTTGTAGTTATTCTTTGACGTTTTTTTTTCAAGTATTTAGCGTGGAATGGTATATCGTAGTTGTTATTTGCTCCATTTCGGTAATAATTCAAAAATAATGTTTGTTTTAGCCACAGTATGGGGCACCAGCGTCGTCTAGTAGCCGAGCCATGCCCAGTACCTCGCCCTTGTACCACTCCGGTAGCAGTAGGAGTGGCATTCCTACCGGGAATCCTGGGTCCACGTCTTCGACATCGTCGTTGCCTCCGTGGTACAGTGGACTCACGGCGCTTAACAGTTCTATTGGTGGATCACCTGCGCCGCCACCGCCGTCTACCGTCTCTGCAGTCATACCTAATGCCTCTCATGCACAAGGTAAACTGTTGAAGATTTGACTACATTGAAAGATGGTGACATTAAAACAATTATGTTGCAGATCGACGATTGGCGTCATCGCCACGGATGATTACGCGGAGTCCTCCCAGGGATTATAGGTAAATCATAAACAAGCGTTTGAGAACTTACACCGATATTTAGAAAGTTCAGTATTGAGTGAAACTGTAGAAATCCGCTCCTGACAACGTCCGTAGTGGAAATTCGATTATGTTAACCGTTGTGACACAGCGTCTTTTCGTTTTTACGCTACTTTCGCAAGGAATTAAGTCTATTCACTGGTGGCTAGGAAATCGTTACTGGCTATAAGAGAATAGTTAAAGACAAGAGCTGTAATGTATCCTTTACTGTTATTCTGTCTGTGTATTTTCTAGCATATTCCTGATGCAGTAAACATGTATGTCCGATTTTTCCGACTTGTCAGGCACCCTCCGGTCCGGAATGGCTGACAACATCGGAGTTGACTGTAATTAGAATCCAATCTAGGGGGATGTTAAACGTCAATCAGTTTAAAGGAAAATATAAGTTCAAATGAAGACAAAAATGAAAGGGAAGCGCTAAATGAAAGACAGTTATTAGAAATATGTCTAAACAATATGCAAGGTTTCTGTATTTAAACATTGGACTAATTCAGCTAGTCCAACGGTCCTGTTTACTCAACTCTTACGCTTCTGACAGTACCGCCAGTCTCAAAATTTTACTGTTATGAGGATACAGATTATCCGAGAATTGCGATTGGTGTGGCAGTCTAGGTAATCCGATAGGTAGACTATGTGTAGGAAACTAGTGTTGTTTGTGCCATTCCATTTATATTCTCCTTGATTATTGTTACTTGTTGTACTCGTAAGTTTTGCTTGGGAATTATTACGTTTTTTTTTAAGGGCAGTTTGAAATTACGTTATTGTTTTGTCTTTTATGTTTCAGTCTTAACCGGAAGTCGAGTCCGTTACCACTCGCAAGCAATAACCACAGTACGACTGTGCCGTTGTCGATATCGACGAATGCAACTAGCACACATACCAGCTCGTCCATGCCTTTAAATTATCCTGTGACTTCTTCGTATCGAGGGCCCTTACCGCCGCCTTTGGTCTCACATCCGGGGCCGCCTCTCGTCAGCTCTTCGCCGTTGATGAACTTAAGTGGAGTCGTTGCCAAGGAGAAAAGGTCCCCGGCTCCTTTGGCCAACTCGATACGAGTGTCATCTCCGAGTTCGTCCGTACCACCGCCGGGCGCACTTGTCAAAACCAGCCCCCATGTGGTACCGCCCCCTCCTTCGCTCTTTGCTCCGCCTCCGGTTCCTCCCATACCAGATCACTATTTACCAGGTAAATACAATTCCGGACATAATTACTGCTTTTCTGATTTTTTTTAAAATCTGTATTTCTTTACGTCTCATTGAGATTGTAAAGACATTTTCATTTTCATTTTTAGTGATTGTGTTGTTAGTTTCATGTGTCTTAGGTTTTCTTTATTCTGATCCTCATTAGTTTTATTTTGAATTCCTAAGATTTTTTGTGTAACGAAAACTGTATACTCCTTTTTTACCCAGCAGGTTCCTCAGCCGATTTTTTAAGACGCGAACTGGATTCACGGTTTCTAGCGTCAGCACAAGAGCGAACTCCCGCAGGGAGTTTCTCCAGTGGGCCTACGCCTGCGCCTCCTAATCCGCTGGCGTTTCCACCCAAGTTAGGCGGCCCGTTGGAACCGTCCCCCTTCTACCGTACGAACCTAGGCCCGCCTCCTCCTTCTCTTAGTCATCCCCATTTCCCCGCAGCAGCAACGCCGACGCTAGGCGGCATAACTCCCTTTGCGCCGCCCACTCAGCTTCAGCATCCGCCCAGCAAGAAAGCGGGGCGCTGGAATGCGATGCACGTGCGAATTGCATGGGAAATTTATAATAACCAGCAAAAGGAGGCCAAAGCGGTTGCCGCGGCCCGGAGCACGCTACCTGTCCCTGTACCTTCTGCTTCCTTACCGCCCTTTCCCGGAAGTGGCCCGTCTGCATCGTCGTCATCGTTGCCCAGTCAAACTTCCTCCGCCCCGGGACCGCCCCCTCACCCTTTCTCACCCTTCTCCGGGCCGCCAGGTTTGAACCATACACCGTCATTCCTAACCCCGTCGCCTTCACCGTTAGGTGAGAAGATTTTTTTGTCGGTGTGCAATTGTTGCACCATTTTACTACAGTATTTTTACATTTTTGTTTGAATTTTCTATAAAATTTGCTCTCTATTTGTTGGTCTTTGAAACATGTACTCATTGTTTTTCCCATGTGTATTTACAGCGCCTCGATTTCCGAGTCCTTATTCATCAGTGTTAGGTCCCGCTGGACGGGATCTCGCTCTAGCTCCGCCTTTGCCTTCCTTGCCTCCACCTCAACATACTCCTGCAACAGATCTTTGGAACAGGTATAGGTCGTTTTTTAATATACCGTTTGTAGATTTTTATAGAATATCAATATAGAAAATTCATTCGACGTAAACGGAAGTAAAATTAAAAGTGTAAACGCTATTTTATTTCGCGTAGACAAAGCACCACAGAAATACATGTGTATCTCTGGGGACCCTCTTTGTATCATGCCCATGTCATGTAGGAAACAGCAGACTTGTTGACTTAGCTTCGTAGAAAAGTACTCGCAGTTACTTTTTCGTTAAGATAAGGTTATCTCTACTGAGTGGTTCAGATTTTCCTATCTCTTTTTAATAGTCGTTGCTTTAATTGGTATTGCCTAATAGCGCGAACGTGTCTAATGGCGTGTCAGGTTTTCAAGGGTAAGTGTAAACAAGCTGATAATACCTTGGGTATATCGATAGGTAACTTTAAATGTAGCTGTATTAGATAAACACTGGATACTTTTCATGGCAAACTTACGCAAAACTTAGCGTATATAGTTTTGAACTGCGTGTTTCACTTTTATTCTGATGTGCGCGAACATGACGCCGTAAACCGCACAAAGCGAAGCAAACTGTGTGTTCGCAGCACCGCGTAACTGGAGGGCCTAGAATACAAAAACTGATTCTATTTTGCCAAAGTCCAGAGAATACCATGTGGGGTTCTTGTTGTTCCATGTATATCTATTTCTTTTGCCTTAAAAAAAGAAGATGGCCGATTGCGTATTTGACGGCTAGCAAAGTTACATGATCAGAAATAAAAGGGATGAAACCTTGTGTAGGATTCCTTATCTGCCAAACCTATTAGTTTCATGTATTTCTTTTTTATTCGCAGAGTACCTCGAGGACCTCCCACCTTCGGCCCCGGCTTAGGCCCGCCTCCCACACCAGCCCCCTCTCCGTGGCCCCCGACTTCTTCAACACTGACAGGTTCGGTCTCCGCCCCTTCTTCGTCGTCTGTGCACCACAGTTTGGCTGCTCTGACGTCCAGAGGGAACGACGGCAGCCATGCTTCCAAGGAACGGCGGGAACGAGAACGGGAGCGGGAACGCGAAAGAGAACAGGAGCGGGAGCGCGAAAGAGAACGGGAGCGGGAACGGGAAAGAGAACGCGAACGGGAACGTGGCCGGGAAAGAGACCGGGAACGCGAGCGCAAACGCGACGAAGAACGCGAAAGGCGAGAAGAGCGGCGTCGCGTCGAAGAAAAGGAACGCGAGCAAGACAAGGACCGGCGGAGAGACGCCTCACGGTCGCCCTTGATCGGCCGCGCCAGTACTTTGAACGGACCGAGTACCAACAGCCATGTGGCGGAACGCGGGCGTTCCGACCACGAGCGACCGCCCACCGCCTCGGCAGCAGCATCCGGCCTGGGCAAAGCCCATCCCTGCGCTGCCGTCGTGTCCCAAGGCTTGGCCCCACCCTTCCTCAACCACTTGTACTCTTCCCCGTCTCCGTACCCGCCCACGGCCACCGGTCCACCCCCGTCACCCCTCAACTACCAAGTCCGACTCCCTCTCCCGTCTTTCTACAACCCGTTCGAAGCCACCATCTTAGATCGCGAAAGGGAGTGGTTGCGACTCAACACCCTTCCGCCGAGTCTGCCCACAGCGGCCCAGTACCTGTACCGGGACAGTTTCGTGGGTGGTCTGTACCCGCCCACCTCCATGGCCTACGCGCCGGGCCCTCCGCCGCCCACAGCGAACTTCTTACCCTCCATGTACCCTTCTTTCGGGAAAAGGAACAGTCCGCCCCCTTCCTCGCAAGTGCCCCGCCCCCCGAACTCCGCCTTAGGTATACCGCCCCTGGGCGTGGCCGGCATGTACCCGCCCCATTCTACCGCCGCCATGTTTCATCCGTCTTTCTACATGAACAGCCTCGGTAGAGGACCCCCGGGCGGCTTACCCGGCGCCGGGGGCACGCCCCCCATGGGAGCGCCCTCCACACGCATGGACCTAGGCTTGCCACCGTTGAATTTGCCCCCAGGCGCGCATTCCGGCCTGGAGTACAAAAAAGACGGCCTGGGAGGTGGCGGAGGGGGAGGAAGGTGACCAGCGTGAACGCGGAAGATGTGGGATGGCAAACTATAAGACGTGCGTTATGCAAATATTGGGTGACGTATGAAAAGGGAGAAAAGAGTGAAAGAGGGTGCATCATTTATGGCTTTCACTTTTTTGAGTGCAACAAGAAACGGCGGCAACCACACAACAAGAAAAAGGGCCTGTGAGCTCGTTTTTGTACATATATACGTAGAAAGTCCCTGACACACGAATTCGCGGGTTTTTCCTTGCGAAATTTTGACTTTTTTAAGAAAAAATGAAAGAGAAATAATCGCGGAAGCTTATTTAAGAAAACAGGGACAGTGACAAGGAAACCTTGCAGAGAAAATTGGGTCTGCTTGTGCAAATTTGTCCAAACATTGATTTTATTGTCATATTTTTTTTTAAAGAAAAGGCGGGTCGGGAGGTGGGCATCAGGCAACCAACGAAAAATCGTTAAAACATCCCCTGAAAATTTTTTTCGGTGTGGTTTCTTTTGTAAACTATTTGCGAAGAAGAAGAAGAAGAAAAAAACGTGTGACGTCCTAAGTGTGTATGTTGAAATTCCGCTCCCCCATATTTTTTTGTGTGAAAAAAATGTCAGACCGGCCAATAAGTTCCAGGACCAGTTAACACGCCAAGCAATTGTGTGCGTTGGTCGGAATTTATGAGCCGATCTCATATTGCCCCCAAGAAGAAGAAATCTGGGACCGTTATGTGATGTTTGTTTTCTTGACTGTGTTGGTCAACCCCTCCACAATACCAATCCCCCATCACCCCAGTTTTTCCCATGCGTTTCGCCCCCTATCATTTGCAGAAATAATTTCTCCCCCTCCTTCCCTCCCTCCCATCTCCCAAGATCTGAATAATTGTGTCCGCAGCTCATAGAGAGTAGCTTTTTATGTGTATAGTATACACAAACCGCAACAACACACTCGAGCGTTTTTCAAAGGCATTCTGGAACATTTTTTTCCTTCATCCTTGTTATTTATACCCATCTTTATTATCTCCTTCCCCATCTGCCTACCTTTTTAGCTATATATAGAACTTCTATATTGTCGCAAACGGTGTAATTGTTTTTAGCTACACTTTTTGAGACGCCTGGATTGCGGTAAAGCAACTTGTGGGATTTGATAAACCATTTTTAAGGGGAAAAAATAGTCCACAAGGACCTTGAGGCAGATCGATAAGGCAATAATTCCCCCGGCGGGGGAAAGAAGGTCGAGCTTTTTGGAGTGCTTACACAAGCCCTAAGAAGCCAAAGAGGCGCTCGGTGCGCTGGTCGCGCGTTACGGGCCAACCGTCGCTGGGTGGCGCTAATAGTCGCATGGAGCCGTCCGCCATCTTGTAGTATCGCGTTGACGAGGCCACCGCCTCACCATCCGATGATTCAATGCTCATTATTACGTGAAAAAGGACTAGTTTTGGAATTTTGAGTAGTGTGGACAGCTGATGCACAGAGTAGAGAGTGCAGTGGACTAATTACGGTGCGTGCAAGTGCTTGGGCAAGCGAAATATGACGAGGGCAAAAGTGAGCAGCAGCATTTTTTTCTTACCCTAGCACTGTGTCCCCCCTCGTCCCCCCTTCCTCCCCAAAACCTTGCTCGCTTTGTTGTGTCTTTATCTCTCCTAAGGAGGGCTTTACGGCCATAATTTTTTGCTTCATACTTCCATGACTTTAAAAAACGTGTACTCTTCATTTCATTGTTATTAGGTACGGTTAAACGTAAGTTGAGTCGTTTGTGCAGTGTTAAGCGGGGTTGTTGTTGGTGCGGGGAATAAGTGGCTTTGTTGCTAAACCTTCCCAAAGTTTCGCCCTGTCATGTTGCAACTTACAGACTGACGTCTGGGTTACGTGATAATTTTCGAGAAATCTGCAGATTGTTTATATATGGGATGGATTACATTAGTATTAATGGCTTTTTTTTTGCTTGAATCTTTCACAGGTGCAGCAACAGCAGTGAGGAGCTTTCGCCGAATACAGTTACCACGTTCTTGGATGGCTCGGTGAGGTTTCAAAAAAGTGTCCCTCTTACACGCGAAGAAAAGACTGTCTGAAATTTGCAGCCCATTGGAAAAAGAGAAAAAATACTGTACTCAACCCCAAAAGTTGAGAGTGAAAAGCGATTTTTATTTTAGCTTGGGGGAAGCCCAGTATTGGCCATTCCATGGCTTGGTTGACTTTGTTTCAGCTCGCAGTGAAGAATTTTGGCCCGGAAGCTTGATTGGAACACGGTTTTGGCAGAGCAGCAGCCCAGGCAAGGGAGCAGAAAGAGGAAGATAAGAAGAAGACAGGGAGGCATTGAGGGTGTGGGATGGAGGTACGTTCCATGGCCCATTTGTCTCCAGCTCTTTCTTTAGCGTCATCACATTCAAGCCTCAATGGAAGTGGAACTCCCGTCACGCCGTCAGGACATCATCATCATCCTCCTTCCTCATCTCCCCGTGCTCAACCCTTCGCTGCAGCAGCTACAGGTCCCCTACCTGCCTCGACGTCATCGTTGTCATCTTCATCGTCTGTGGCGTCAGCAGCTGCTCATATCGCGGCCATGAGGCCTCCCGTACCCGGAGCGACGCCTAATGCCGCGCACTTGGGAAGGTAAAAAGATAAACTCGCCATGATTCACTTTATTCACTGATTCATTCGTTTATTCATGGCAAAGGACTCGTTCTTACCTTGGCCGGGGGGGGGGCTGAAGTTGTAACTTTTTTGAAACGGTATCGATTAGGGCTATATCGCCAGTGAGGGCTATTCCACCCCCGGTGAGGGGTCCACAATCATAATCGTCGTTAGAAACGGTCAACCACCTGTCGTATAGTATGTTCACACCCATTCCAACCAGAAAAAAACTTTATTGTTATTAATATATGGGTAGCGGCCATTACGGCCTTGCAGGGCGGTCAAATTGGGTCAGGTACGCTCTGTTAACGCACTTTACAAAGTTACCTGACCCTGGCGTTCACTATTAGTGCATAGTTTGTGTATACTTTTTGTGAAAGCAATGAATAGTGCATAAGTTTCTATGTAGAGCGAGTACCCGTATGAGAGCCTTTAAGTATTTGAAAGTGTGAGGCTAATGGACACATACGCTTATTCTCTAAAAGTCCTGGGTTAACTGCAAGTTAACTGGTTAAGGATGGTTGGAGCCATGAAGTTGTGAGTGTATTGAAAGCTAAGAATGGCAGTTTAGAAAATGGGTGCCAAGTCTTGAGAAGCCGGGGTCAATAACAGAATAATTCGCACAGAATGGCAACCAAACTTAGTGTGCTGTACCGCACGCCGAGGATTGGCCAAACTTTCCTTTTGCGAGTAATAGACAAGAGCTTTCGGTTGGGTTGAACTGAAAAAGCTTTGTTCCTAACAGAAAATGGCGTAGAATGCGTCAATGGTTTAGCTCGCGTATGCATAAACCACAAAGGCATAAACACATGTGTCTGCCGTTCGATTCAACGCCAACCGATTTAAGCACGTATTAGTAATGTATAGTAGTTTATTATAGAACATATCTATTGAGGTTTTTTTATTTCCGAACTGCTGGAATTTTATTTGAAGAATGAGATTGAATGATAACAAAAGTAATCATAATAAATATAATTACAGTGAACCATGTTAAGGTGGAATTGTCAAAGGTACAGTTGTCAGTCTTATGTCGAGGGTCGTTCTTTATGTCAGAGAACTCGAGAGAACTAAGGATTTCCCCCCAGAAAATGCAGAGAGAAATAAAGAAAAAATAGGTCTGTTAATTATGTCAGGAAAACTTAAAAACCTACTTGGCGTCACCACGTAAACGACGCTCTAATTTGTCAGCGAGCTTTAACTCATTAACATTGTGTACTGGCTCTGCGTAATTCCAGAATTATAGCCAAAAGCAGCAACATCAGGTTGAGTCACATGATGGAAGGGAAGGGAGTCACATTTAGGAGTTCAACACGACACGCTTGTATACTTCTACCTCCTGTAAGAACCATGGAAAACATAAACAGGAATTCCAGGGAAAGCACTGTGAGAATACCCAAATGGACAACCAGAACAGTCTGCACAAGCTTAATAAGTAAATGGGTTAGTGTTAAAAGACGAAGTTTTTCACGAAAAAAAGGATAAAAACATTGCCGCTTTAAGACACCAAGGTGGAATTCTTCAGCGCGCATTTTCTGTGTAGTAACATTCGTTGTCGGAAAGAGGAAGATAACCCCGTTCATGCATTTCGTCTGGCGAACACGAGTTTTTGTCCGCGAATCGACTTCTACAGACCAAGTTGTGTTTGTCCCAACTTGTGTAAATAATTAGACGAAGGATACTTTGCACTAAACGGCTAGTCGCATCAGAAGTCAGAAACCGTCCCAAGTTAGCGATATTTCCTGAGCGTTCGAAAAGTAAACTCGACTATGATTGTTAACTTGCGGAGGACTCTTTCGTAGCTGCAAAGCTTATGTCACAGATTCGCCAGTTCATTAGGTATCTCCCTTCCAACTTAAGCGTCTTGCATTTCCTTCCAACAGTGAAAAAAAGATATTTGTTCAGAACTTATTCTTTGCCATAGAGAACTGCCAACAATGAATGTTTCATTGTCGAAAGGAATAGTAATCACAGGAAATTATTCATCACGGAATTGCTACCCAAAAAAGAAAACGCGCTTCGTCAGCAAGGGCTTAGGGTCGAACAAGGAAGTCGTGACCTTGGATGCATTCTTAGGTTAACCATTGGCCAGGTTGACCCTTGTAAGGCCCGCGAAAGAAAAACAAACGTTCAGGAGAGGGAAGTGTACTTTGAAAGCTTTGGCGTTCTGGCAATGTATTGATTGTCGTATTGCACATATATTCATGGCAACACTTTCTTGCTCCATGAAAAGGTCTGCGACCCCCCAAGACAGTGTTAGGAACTTTTGTAACTCGATTTAATTGAGTACGAGCTCCTTTGAGAGATCCATTTGATTGAGGTGTTATTTTCTGTAGCAATATTTTAGTTTGCATTTATTTATTACTTATTACTATTATTGCTTATTGTTTTCAGTATTTGGGTAGATCAAAGATACCCTTCTCGGAGAACATCTTCTGTTTTTGTGAAAAGAATGGATTGAGGGGCTTGTTATGGGCTTGAGATTTCCGAAAAAAATTACTGAAAAGAATTTTAAAGGGTTTAAAAGACCATTTTCTGATAGAGTAATGTCAGTACTGTTAAGAAAGTGCTGTTGGAACGTCCTAGGAAGATTATAACAATTTTGGTCAGGTCCGGAAAGATGAGTGTCGCCGGGCGTTGTCGTAGTGAAAGGTTACGCCTCTTCTGTTGGCCAGTTCCGGACGCTTTTGAGCAATGGCATCTTTTAAATTCCCAATGACTCGCAGTATTTATTTGTATTGATGGTTTGACCTTCCAGGAACAGCTCATAATCCTCCCCCCCCCCTTAAAATCCCACCAGATGCACAGCATCACATTCTTCCGGTGGAGCCTAGCTTTCGGGACGGTTTGTGGACGTTTATGTTAAGAAAGTGCTGTTGGAACGTCCTAGGAAGATTATAACAATTTTGGTCAGGTCCGGAAAGATGAGTGTCGCCGGGCGTTGTCGTAGTGAAAGGTTACGCCTCTTCTGTTGGCCAGTTCCGGACGCTTTTGAGCAATGGCATCTTTTAAATTCCCAATGACTCGCAGTATTTATTTGTATTGATGGTTTGACCTTCCAGGAACAGCTCATAATCCTCCCCCCCCCCCTTAAAATCCCACCAGATGCACAGCATCACATTCTTCCGGTGGAGCCTAGCTTTCGGGACGGTTTGTGGACGTTTATCCCTTAAACCCCGAGATTTTCTTCTTGTTTCGTTATTGTAGACAACCCGTGTTTAATCTCCCATAATCACCTTTCTCTCAAAAGGATGCTCCTTGTTTTTATTCAGCAATAACTCGGACGCGTCCACGCGCTGCTCCAGGTCAAGTCGATCAGGTCATGCGGGAGCCGCGCGTCCGCTCTTTTCACGTATCCAGCGGATTTCTGGTGGTTCACAACGTTATTTTTCTGCTGTACCTCCTGAATTGTCTGATGTGCGTTTGTGTCAACCAAAGTCGTTATTTGGTCCGTAACGACCTCTTAAAAAGCGACCCTGTCAGTCACCATCTATGATGTAAAAATTTCCAGTTCGAAACAACGGACACCGTTTCTGAGCCACGGATTCTTTTAGGCCATCACGGCCATAAGCTGCGTAATTTTTTTAGTAATTTGCCAAGCGTTGAGCCTTCATGGAAATTATGACGCAAAATATGGCAAGCATTTCATCGGTATCGTTCGTCTTTCAACGTTGTTTTTGGTAATTAAAACCTTAAAAACTTTGTTTTTAAGACAAGAATTACCAAAGTTTGTCAGACATGTCATTAAGAGAACCCTCGTGCTAGTTTATGAACAAAAGATGTGTTTGCGCGCACAGAGAAATACCATGGGTGTCTGAATGCGAAAGTGGTTGAAAGTCGACACGGGTTTGCTGAGTAACACAGTACTTTACACAACGTAGTTGTATGTTCGTTTTCGTGTTTGTTTACAATTCGTGAATTGTAATATAATTTTTTTACCATTTAGTTTTATGTGTTTTATTCACATCTGAGGTTGGGTTGTAATGGAGTTAAACTGTTGTGTAAAGAAAAACCTTTAGGTTAGTAATTATTTGCTAGTAAGCCTTCGTTGGAACTCGGAATTCGTTAGAACGGGATTCAGAAATGTGTGAACTTGAGATGCAAGCCGATGGGTTGGGGTGTTGTTTACTGGGCAATAAAGTTTTCATTGAGCGTAATTGGAGTGGAACGTTCCAGTGAGCAGGGGTCGTCCATTTTGGGTCCCTTTTGCTTTTTCAATATTATATAAAGACTGGGAGGCTTGGGGGAGAACGTATTACACAGGCTACGAACAATGAGGGGAAGAGAACAGACGAAAGTAAGAAGTTTTCCAGGAAAATGCCGTTTTTCAGCGAAATACTGGGCGGCTTACGAGAAGGCTTGGGCTTTGTATTTTTACTTGAACTGGTGTACTTGTCGCTTTTAAGTGGGTTGGTACCCAGCTTTGTTGGTTTGTCGTGCGTGGCCTTTGTCAGACCTTTTTTTGCGTTTTTAAAGGAAGGGAAACGGTGATTTCTGGCGGAAAGGTCAAAGTTCCTTGAAAGTGTTGCACAATAGATATGTGAAAGCTTGTTTTGCATCAAATACCTTTGTAATTGCAGTGGTAGAGAGCGCGCCTGCGCTTCCGCTGCCAGACAACCCTAAGACACCCAGACAGGTGGTACACATATGAAGTCCACCACGTCGATATTTATAAATAGAGTGTTGGATCGATGATGGATCAGGTTGCAATTGTTTCTTTTTTTTCGGCGTCGTCTCGCTTTCGATCCCGGCACATATGAGCAGACAACACGTGACTAGGGTCGCGAACAATAGGACAAAGGCACGCAGGGCGGTTGTAAGATTCCGGGACGAAATTCATGGCGATACGGTTGTATTAGCTTGAGGCGATTTTTCTGATTTTCTAGGGTCGAGCACACCTGTCATATACGAGCTTAGTGCAAGAAGGTTATGCGGTTCAGAACCGTTTTTTTTTTCTATGTAGAGATTAGAAAAAGGGAGAAAGGGACGTTAATCTCAGTTTGAAAAATTTTCGTAGAATTTGTTTTTCTGGGTTCGCGTTAGTTAGGCAAATTCTCGTGTTCTTCAATTTTTTGTGACAATGAATGATTGTAGCCCAGGACAAAAGTCTGTTCGCTAAATATCATAGGTTCAATCGACTGCATTGGGCAACAGCGAGTGTTTCCCTGGTGAAGGCTGCGTAGTATGAAAATGAAACTCACTGTTAACAATACGTGTTCCCGCCGTGAGAGCTTGAATGGCTAGGCGTACTGAAGGTGAGAGGGACGCCTAAGATCACGCAGATGCAGTGTGTTTTGAACCGGATTCCTTTTGCGTTGATCGACTTCTTTTCATAAATATTGTACATTATGGGAATTGCTTTGCATTGGTGCCCAGTGCAGGATTGTAAGGATTCCTTTTTTTTCGCAATTTCATAAACCGCAAGGGAAAATAGCAAAAGTTGAACTATTTCGGTGCTGAACGGATTGAATAATAAGGCTGGTCTTAGTGAAGTTGTTAAGCTCCCGTTTTGAATTCTTTGTACAGTACATATGCTTGTTGGGTCGGGTTTGTTGGGGTTCAGTGAACGGCGTGTAGATTACGTAAAGTTAACAAAATACATGTTAAATTTTTGAAACCATTAGGCTAGTTAGCTACTTAGGCTGAGAAAGTCTAAATGATCATGTCATTCGAAGCAATGTTTGAGAAGCTTTCTGATATTTAGTTTTGTATTCTTGGCCACTCGTTGCTCGTTCAAGACCCTGTTTTTGAGAAGAAGTACAAAGTTAAGACTATTTCTCACGCGGAGAAATGAATGAAAGCCATCAAATTATTTATATATTTTTAATACTTTGCTGCAGTGGCGTAACCAGGATTTCATTTCGGGGGGGGGGGGGTAATATGCAATTTTTTTGGACACTTGGTCATTCCCCTGTCTTCCCCATTATAAAATCAAAATTTCGGGGGGGAGGGTCGAACCCCCCAACCCCCCCTAAATACGCCCCTGCTTTGCTGCAACGTGTAAAGAAAGTGCAACGAGCAGTAGCTCACGCCTGGGCTTTCAGTAATAAAAAACGAAAGCTATGTTTTATCAATTGTTTTCCGTTCTGTTATCAAGCAAGTCCGTTAGCGTAGTTACGTACTCCGTAGACTGCTGATTTGGGATAATTCTGCCATTTTCAAGAGAAGGGAAGGTTTTGGTGAAGAGAGATTTGTTCGCGACGAAAAGCGTCGTAAGTTTAACGCTGTTCATAGTCAATGGTTTGGGTTCTTGTTTGGATTATTGTGTTCAATATCTGCTTAATTTAGTTTGTATGTTTTGATAAGAATGCGATGAGCAAGAAAGTCGAGACAAGGTGAATGAATTCATCAAGAAAGTTGTAGAGAGCAAAAATAGAAAGCAAAAGATAGAAAGAAAAGTAAAATGCGGCAAGTTCTTTTTTTCATGTGTATGCGTTATCATTAGGGAAGAGTATCGATCAGCGATTTAGCTCTCTTAATCGTGTTGGAGCTGTCTAAAAATTACAAAGATCTTGTGTGCCTTCACGAGTATTTTCGTGCTTATGGTCTGTTTTGGCAATGTTTACAATTGAGCGCTCCTTTTAAGTGTAGTGAACCGTTTTGTTGACCGATTTTTAAAAGAAACTGACGAAGGCAACGTGTATAGTTCGCTGAAATTAAGAAAGCGTTGAGCTGGAATATCTTTATCCGCCCCCAAAATAGCCTTTCCAACGGAAATGGTTCAGAGTCAAATTTTCCTAGAATTTAGTGGATCTTGTGTGTTTAATTCCTGGGATAGCCTTATGATCGCGTGGCGAGACCCAAGCCCGAGTTTAAAAGCAAAAGCACCTGTTCTTTTATTTATGCTCCGTTCGAGTTTTGTTCCCTTTCGTCAGTGTTCAGTTTTACGCAAACAGTTGTTTGGGAATAACTGTTTCAGCATGGATAGCCAAGGCAGTGAGGCAAGTAATAAGGTCCGAAAAAATTTGCATACTGGTATAATGAGCTCGAGCTACGCTATGTCCGGGTACCTGGCGGCCAAGGTCGAACGCCTTTCATTACCTGACCTTGAATACAAAAGTATGGGGAAAGAATGACAAGTGGTCGGGAGAGATTTCAGCGCTTCCCTAGGGCGATTTTAATCAGTTAAATATGTTCCGAATTTTTTTTGCGTGTGATCTCCGGTGGCGCCATGTGTTACAAATAGAGAACGTTGATAGCTTATCGTAACGAATGGATTTTGCCTCAGTTGTTATTCAGATCAAGTTATTTTTTTTATTGACTAATCAGGCATTAGGCTCTCGCCTTTCGCCGCAACTATATGTTACATTCCGTTACAATTTGCGTAAAAGTTAGGGTTTAAAATGAGTACGGAAGGGGGAGACAGGGGCTGTTAGCCCCTATAGGCAAGGTAAGGGGTTTCACTTTTGTTGACACTGTCCGAGTTCTTTAAGTGCTTGTTTGAAAAAAACTGCGATGGCAGGGAAGACTTCCTGGTGTGTGAGGAAGTCTTCCCTGCCATCGCAGTTTTTTCCCGATTTGAAACTGAATTAGGCGACTTTTATAGTAGACAGTTTTTATTATTATTATTGTTATTAGTATTATTATTATTATTACATGATTAATCTTGTTCTTATAACACTAAGCACAAAACAAACTACACATCAAACGTGAAGTATTTTTAACAAACTCAAGAACTTGCATGTCCGTCGCGGACTTCGCTAATTCAGCACTCATGATATTGATACCTCAACAAAGTAAATCTTGACTCGTTTTTGTTTGGAAACATTGTTATGTGAATAAGAGCGCGTTTGCAAAGAGCGTTGACGTTGGTTCTGTTTTGCGTGTGTGGAACCCCTCACACTTAAATTATTATTATAAACCCTTGTTCAAAGTTAATGTAAATTGGAGAAGAAACAAGGAACGACAATAACAGAAACGGTAACGAGCATTCCTCGTACCGTATTATAAAGTAAAGAAAAGCGAAATAAATGGATGATCTTGTTCTTATTATTCGTGTTCAGCAACGAAGAACTGAGGCTTCGAAAATCTGAAGAACTGACATCTAGATTACTTTACAAGAAAATGCTTCTGTCGACTATTTTGTGTTTTGTATGTATTATTGTTGAATTTTTGTGAAGGGTTATCTACACTATTACTGAATTTGTTAATGTTTTACATGCTTTTTTATTTATTACTGTTAATTATTATAAATCCCTCACTTAAAAGCGTAAATGTGTTTCGTTGGTTTCTGAGGCAAATTAAGCGCTTAAATTAATTTCATCATGCTTTTGATTTCAGATCGCCGCATCCGTCGGACAACTCGCCATACAAGACAAGGGCGTCGCCACAAGCCCCACCTCCTGTTAGTATGCCTATGTACGGTTCCAACGGAGGTGTGCGGTACTTGTCTGGTCCTCCGCCTCCACACCAGCCGCCGCTAGGGGCCACTACTTACCGGGAAGCGCATTCGCCATTCCATTTGCGTTCGCCGCCCGATCGCCCAGGCAGCACGAGCGGTGGCGGCAGTGGCGATTATGGGCGGAATCGGCGGCTCACGCTCTTACCCATGGCGTCCGCGCCGGATTTCAGCGGTGGCAATTTGGGCCACGGCAGTCGCTCCGCCCTCGCCATGCCTCCATATCCGTACGTTTGTTGCTTGTCGGATATTCTTACTATTATCTTTGGTTGAGTTTTTCCCATCCCTTTTATCCTTTGCATTAGCTTGAGTTCCTTGTATTTTCTGAATCTTAACCAGTGTTGTGTAATTAGTACAAGTAATGGTAATTTGTAATGCCAGTTACTTTTCTTAAAGTAATTGTAATGTACTCGTTACATTGTTCGCTCTGCAGAAATGTAATGTAATGTACTCATTACATTTTACTCTATCTAAAATTGTAACGTAATTTACTAGTAAATTTAAAAAGGTCAAATAACATTACAATTACAATTACTTTGGTTTCTTAGAGAAAAAGTAGAAAACCTGTAAAGAAAGGGGGAAAGGGAAGAACTTGTGCTTTAGAACTTCGCTGCCTATTACTTTTCGTATAGGTAAAAAATTTGGAAAATTGGAACAGTTTTCAATGTAAAAAAAACATTTTAACCAAAAGTAATGGCAAAGCAATGCATTACTTTACAAATGTAATTGTAATGTAACGATTATTTTTTGTTATTATCAAGTGTAATTGTAATGTAATAATATTTATTTTTGACAAATTACACAACACTGATCTTAACTGCTTATGTACAGAATAAGTATTAATGAGCTATTGTTGTACAAGACTAGCAGAGCTTTCAACCTGGATTTGTATTACAGGGAATCTTTCCGGGAAGGTTTGATGCCTTTTATGAGCGGAGGGCTTATGGGTGGAGCTGCGCCCATGTCGACTGGCTCATCAGCTCAGCCGGTATCCGCACCCTCGCCTTCCTCGCTGGATAATCCACCATACAAGAAAATGCGGATGGGCGGAGACGTGAAGGAACAGCCGCAGCCGTTGAGGATTGATACGCGTCCAAGGGTACGCAGTTTCTGACAGAATGTTCTTCGCTGTTCTGTGGGACTAATCTTATTGTTTTGGGACTGTGAAACAGGAACCCGCGTATACACCGCAGGTGGAGGCCATTTCGCCCACGTTACCGGGTGAAGGTGGGAGGGAAGACTCGCCCTTGCGTTCGACCAAGGATATTCTGCTGCAACAGATTGCGTCCGTTGATCGAGAAATTGCCAAAACCGAGTCGGCCATCGCGAAATCCAAGAAGAAACAGGCCGAGCTGGAAGAAGCAGCTCTAAGACCTGATTCGTTAGACGAAGGAACGGCCACACCCCGTCCGAAGCATCGGAGTATTGCGCAAATCATTTATGCTGAAAATCGAGTACGTGGGATTTCGGAAAAGTTATACGAGTTTCGAGATATTGTTTGAAAACATTGTCATAAACCTTTATTTACTTAAGTATTCTAGGAATTATGAGGTTTTTCTAGAGTTTGGATTTGTAAGGGAAATATCCGTAGAAGACATGGGATGTGAATTGTGTTAGATTTTTGAGATCTTTCCAAATAGGTTTTTCTATTACTTGGCTTCTTTGTCGCGATTTTATGGGAAATTTGGATTGAGTTTTAAAGCAATTCCCAAGAATTCTAAAGAATGTTTTAGTTACTCTTTCTTTTGTTGTGCCACTTTTCAAAGAATTTCCGTGTAACAATTTTGGTGTTCTTGAAATTCCGAGCCTTCCTGAAAACTTTTGGGAGTCGTGACCTCGGAAGATTCTTTAAGATTCATTAAAATTCTGCCAAACATTTGAAAGTTCCTTTAAAAAGTATAGTTTTTTAGACTATTTTGGATTTTTTTTATTAAGACTTCAGTTTGCTTGGAATGTTTCGTCTAGTTTTAAGTAAGGTTCTTTTTAAAGTTGAATATGTTTAATTTTATTATTTTAATGTTTAAGAATAAAGTATAGAATAATATATTTTCTGTAACTTTTGTGTTTGTCACAGAGAAAAGCTCAGGAAGCGCACGCGGTTCTGGAAAAACTTGGTCCGAGCATCGACTTGCCTTTGTACAACCAGCCCAGCGACGCCCCCGTGTACCAGCAAAACCGCGTCGCTTATGCGGCGTTCAAAGAAGAGCTCCGGGCCATGTTCCGCCGCCGCCAACGCGAAAAAGAAGCGCGGCAGCGCTACTTAACCCAAACCTACGCCCGTTTAACCGCCGACTGGCTGAAATGGCAGGAAAAGATGCAAGAAGCCATGGCAGTGGCCTCGCTAAACGCCTCCTCAAGCACTGGCCCACCTCCCACTTCCGCCACCACAGCCACCAATTGGCCCAATACGTCCACCAGCGCTGGTGCGACGACCGCCAACGGCCCGCATGATAAACTTGCCGCCACCAACGCGTCCGCCGGTGCCCACAGCAACGTGCTCATGACGCCCGCCCAGATCGTGGCGGCCAACAAGAAAAAAGAGCGGGAATACTACGAGAAGGTGTTCAGCGAACTGCGCAAGCAGCGGGAAGACCGCGAACGCTTCGCGCGCGTCGGCTCGCGCATCAAATCCGAAGCGGACTTGGAAGAATTTATGGACGGCTTGCAAGAAGCCGAAAACGAAGAGAAAAAGATGCGCAGCTTAGCGGTGGTCCCGCCCTTACTGTTGGATTCGCGGCAGCGCAGCTTTCGCTTTATCAACCGGAACGGTTTGGTGGAAGACGCCATGGCGGAACACCGGGAACGCCAGTTATTGAACATCTGGACCGAACAAGAGAAAGAAACGTTCAAGGAGAAGTATCTGCAGCACCCGAAGAATTTCGTGGCCGTCGCCGCCTACTTGGAACGCAAATCGGTCAGCGATTGCATCCAGTACTACTATCTCAGCAAAAAAACGGTCAATTATAAGCAATTGTTGCGCAAGTCCCGCGCGAGAACGCGCGCTTCCAAAGCGGCGCTCTCCAAACCCAACGCGAACGCCGCCGCTGCGGCAGCGGCGGCCAACGCCGGCGGTGGCTTCCCCTTCCCCATCACAGAAGGCGTTACCACCCGACTCCAGCGCGAACAGATGATGAAACAAGAAGAAAACGCCGCTTCTTCTTCGACGCATTGCATGTCGTCGGATTTGTCGAGTAATTCGGCCTGGGATTGTAACAAAGAGAATCAGAAGGGAGATTCCGGCCTTCCGGGTGGCTCCGGAAGTGGGAACACCGTGGAAGGCATGCTGGTGGTGACGGTAGACCCCAAGTTGGAACGTAAACGGGGACCCAGACGCCGGGTGGTACCGGATATGAAGGAACTGCCTGGAATAGCGACGCCTATACCGCCGCCGGTGTCAGTGGCACAAGGAACAGGAGCCGCTATAGCGCCCTCTGTGAGTACGGTGCCGACGAACTGGGACGAGGAGGAGAAGGATCAGCAGCAACAGGATCCTCAGGTGGGCGGCGCGACGCAGACGACCTTTGGCGGCAATGGCCCGGCGATTGCGACAGCCAATCACGTGGAATCGAAGCCGAGTACCAGTCCGCCCCCGGCGACCTTGGGTGCACACACTTGCGTGGTGTGTCAGACCCAGTTGGAACACGGCGGGCAGTCGCGGCCGATACCGCGGCACCGAGCGTCGCTGTACGGGCTGGAGGAACCACCGCCGGAGGCCAACTTGCAGTTGTTTAGGGTTTGTACTGCCTGTCGGTGCAAAGTGGTGCGCCGGAAGTATTTGCACTGCCCCATGCCGTCATGTGCCACCCCCAAGCGGCGCCTGAAAAGATTAAGGCCCTTGCCGCAAAGAGTCCATGAATTGAGTCCCGAGACCCGTGCGGCGGTGTTTGTCGAGTTTCAGCTGACGAACGACGTGCACAAGTGCTGTTCCGCGTGTTTTAACCGGCTCGCCAGGCGGCTGGGCAGTTCTGTGCCGGTCAATGCGGAACAAGGAGGCGGGGTCGGAGGAGGAAGCGTGGGTGAGGGGTCCGGTAGACCGGGCGAGGAGGACTACGACCCCGCGCTGAAAGATGCCTTGTCTCACCAGGTTTGTTGTCTACCTTATTGAGTTAAGTTAATAGCATGGGTTTTGTAAGTTTCGAAAAAGGACTCTTAAGTAGCGGGCATTTAAGGCTACGGTGCACCTAACCGAGCTATATGGCGTATGCCAATCTTAGTACATAGTTCCCCCCGGTAGGGGAGAACCGCCTTTGTTAGAACCATTGTTATTGTTTGATGTTTACATCTGCGGTTCATGTGGTGTTAAATTTGCTGAATTTCCTCTCCGTTTTCGACCGACAACGTTTTACAGAACATTTAAACTTTCCTATGTAAGTTAGCCACGGCTTACAAAAAAAAGTATGGAAATAAGAACGACGGTCGTATACTGTTAACTGTGCTTAATGTAAACAGTGGTTCGAACAATGGCGGCTTTGTCCTACTGGGAGGAACTACGTACTAAGATTGGCACATGCCCTATAGGGGAATCACATGTTCAGTGGTTCAGATGATTTCACAGAGGCAGGTCAGTGTGTCGTTAATGAATATCGACAGTGAAGTTTAAGATCAAAATACCTACTACACAGCGTCACGACCTTTGAGATGAATTATCGAGTACATTTATGAATAGCTAATCAAATTTGAGCTTTCTTGGCAGAAAAGCGAAGTTAAAAATTCTAGCCCGAGGTTTACTGAAGGCAGTTTAAAATATTATTTGGGGAAAACAGAAGTCAAATCCAATGTCGAGGTTTGAATTCAACATCTAGGAAAAGCAGACAACCATTCAAGTTATTTATCCGAAACTAAGGGATGGGTCGGAATTCTTTTTTTTCGCCAAGATATTATTACTGGGAAAAACGCGGGGGAAAAGTCTTGTATTCGATTTCAGTTGTCTTTCGAGGATCTCTGGGTATTTAAAGAATCATTAAGGCATCTTTGATTAAAAGTAACTAAAAAATATTCAGGGTGTACGGGTGAAGAAGGGGAATAAGAAACATAGCGAGAGGGAGGTATGCCAGTATACATGGTATTACAGGACACAAAATTGGACTGCCTTCAGGATGAAGGCGACGAGTACAAAGAACATTTACAAGAATTTTCTGTAGTACCTTACCAGTGTTATTTACTTCCGATTGTTTTCCATTGCCAGGGTTCGAGACATTTGCCGCCCACTCTGACCGATGAAGAAGAGTCTGGCTCGTCTACGTCTTCCTGCGATGAGGCGGTAACTGGGCCGCCGTCACCGGAGTTACAAGTCCCGAACGTCTCGGTGAAAGTAGAGCCGGTGGTGACCGAAGTCACCGAAGTTGTCATGACGGTCAAGAGGGAGGAAGATCCTAACCCAGTGCCGGTACCTTTACCACTCCACATGGCGAGTACTCACTTCCCCGCCCAGCCTCCATCCTCAGCTCAGCAACCCCTGCTGCAGCAACAGCATAGGCCTCGCAGCTCCCATACGCCCAGCAAAGAAGACTACGATTCTTCAGAAACCGTAAGTCGTAGTTCGGGTCAAAATCGTATCTTGAGCAATATCTGTCGACGGTCCGTTTAAATCATTCCGTGTCTTTCTAAACTATTTAACCATTTCTTTCTTTCGAAGATAAGCGCTGATGAAGGTGGGGCCGCCAACGAAGTGGAGGATGCCGCCGGAGCTCCCAGTCGTCAACGATCTGCCCCCAGTGTCAGTACCTCGCTTCCTCAACCCACGTCCACCGTTTCAGCGCTGTCACTCCCTCCTCCGTCGGGTCCGATGCCCAATCACCGCAGCAGCCCCCACCCACTGCCACCTCATCTCACCAACCACTCTGTATCCAGCGCCCCCGGTGGAGGCCATCCACCCAACGCGGCCTCGGCGGCTCAAACCTTGTCCATTCGTGATATCATGATCGACGTCATCGAAATGCAGATGAACCGCGATTCAGGACTGCATTCGGCTTCCAACGCCCATCGGGTCCCGCCCTCCTCGTCGCCCACTTTGGTGTCCATATTAGGCGGTTATTCCAAAGTGTCCCATCCGGCGCAACCCCAGCCATCACAGCACGCCCCGCCCCCGGTGCCCTTGTCCTCCCGCGCCGTCCATTCTCCCGACGCGTCTCTGGCGGGCGAAGGCCTAGCTATGGTGCAAATGCAGCACGCTATGAGCCGCAACCAGCCTCCGCACCCGAGTATGATGATGCTGGAGCATCCACCGCCACAGTCCTTACCACACCATTCCATCCCGCAGCAGCCTCCCCACCTAGCCCCGCAGCCCCGGGGTCCAGTACTGGAACAAGACAACAACGGGACACTGGATTTGAGTATGAAGAGACGGCCGGATGACCGAGAGCGGGACCGGGAGAATCACAATCACAGAGAGCGCGAAAGAGAGAGGGAGCGAGAACGAGAAAGAGAAAGAGAGCGCGAGAGAGAGAAGGATCCCAGGAGTCACTTTTTGTCACCCTTGCAGCCGCAGGACATGTACCGGCCCTACGCGGCCAATCCCCCGTCATTGGGGAACCGCGGACCACCCGGTGGGCCGTCGCCGCAACACCAAATGCCATCCAGGAATGAGAGATCGCCGGTGCAGGTGGTGGGAAGGGGGAGTGGCTCGAGTCCCAGTCCTGGCCCGGTAGTGGGCGGTTCCATCATTCACGGAACGCCGTTGTTGACCCATCCGCATCGGTTGGAACGCGCACCGCATCCTACGCCGATACAACCGAAGGAATCGGCCGCTTATCTATCCGCTGGCTCCATCACTCAAGTACTTAATTTGTCTTCGTTTATTATTTTTTGGCGTTTTTTTATTGTTTTTGGTATTTTTCATTCAGTTGCTTTATTTCTCAATATTATTTTCACTATTTCTGTACGTTTTGCATTTTTTTAATTTAGTGTTTTTTATTTACTATTGATGTTTTATTATACTGGCTTTATTTGGGTATAGTTTATTTTATATTTTATATTATGTAATGTCTTGTTATTTTGAACTTTCGGCCCCTTGCAACTCTTATCCATTTTCAGATTTGTATTGTTTTCTGCTTGTCTTTGAAATTTGTTTCGACGTTTTTTTACGTTTTCGTGTTTTGTTTTCACATTATTATTGTTTCCTATATTTCTATATTTTTTATACGAATGAATGATTTGTTTTGCTGCGATTATGTATTAAAATTGCTGCTGCTTTTAGGGTACACCGATTGTGTCCAGTAGCGAGTTGCTGCGCCGACCGCTAGCGACGCCACCGGGCGGTTCCAAGGACATGGCTCTGCACGCGTATGATCTGACCCATCGCTACGACAATCGGGGTGCTTCACCTCTTGAAGCGGCACACAAACGTCAATCTCCGGCTAACACGGGTCCGCCTCCGTCTCACCCCTCCTCCATGACAGGACCCCTTTTGTTATCACACCGGGCCCCCTACCCGACCGAATCTCAACTTAGTTCGCAGCAGATCATCATGAACGACTATTTGACATCGCAGCAGATGGTGGGCCGGCGCGACCGGGACAGGGAGCGCGAACGCGAGAGGGAGAGAGAAAGGGAACGCGAGCGTGAAAGGGAACGAGACGTGCGTCGAGAGCGCGACCTCACTTCTCGCTCTGCGATGCCGCCAGAGCGTGAAAGGGAGCCGATGTCCATGCTGCAACACAGAGGCCATCCGCTGCTGCCAACCCATCACCACACCCAACAACCACCACAACATCCCTATTACCAACAGGGACCTGCTCCGACTTACTTAAGACCAGTCCCGGGGCCTCATGAGTTGTACCCTCCGCCGTCCACGGCATCCAGTCACGCCAGTAGTGCCAGTCCTGGAGCGAATACTTCCACAGGTCCGTTAGGAGGAGGAGCACAAGGTTTCTACCCATCACAGCGGCAAGGAGTCATCCGGACAGCCCCGCCGGGCTCCCCGGCATCGTCCGCGATGCCACCTTCGTCGCGGTCAGCTACGCCGTCGTCAACGGGGAGCTCCAGGCCGTCCACCAATGCGCCGCCAACGCAGCCACCACAATCCAAGCCTATGATTGCGCCCACCTACACGTACCATGACGCTTTCGCGAACTTGGTGAACACAGCAGCTGCCCAACCAGCGTTACCAGTACCTTCGTCCAGCGCCAGTGGCGCAGCGGCTTCCGCGGAAGCCAAAAGAGCCGAACGAGAATTGGGCAGAGATAATCGAGACAGCCGCCTAGGGCCACCACCAAGGTTAGTAGCTTATTATTGACTTGCTGGTGTTTTTTTTCATTAATTTTGTCTGATTAAAGAGGTAATGGATTGAAGGGTGTTTTATGCACTATTGGGGCTATCGTGCAAGGAGGGACTTATTAAATCTGGTTGTTTTCTACTTCGTGTATTGTATTTTTCCGTGTAATGTTACGATTAAAATTTTGCGATTACCTTTTTAAAGTACGACTTCGTTGCACAGTAATAAGTATCACACGCATTTGTATTGCTAGGTTATTGTCGGACGGCCGACGCGAAGATTACGGTCATCAACGGGATTCCCCTAAAGTGGGCGGATCAGTGCCAGCTATGGGTCCTGGTGGCGGTAACACGGGTGGTAACCCAAGCGGCAGTAGCACCAGGGAAGATATCACGGCAGCTTCTCTAATCGACGCCATTATAACGCACCAGATAAACCAGGCAGTACCAGCGGGAGGCGGAGAACGTGAAAGAGAGAGAGAGAGGGAATCGAATAATCCTCATGGACAAGGACACACCCCTCCCATGACTGGTCTGCCGCCCAATATCAAAGGCCCGGCTGATCTACTCTTTTCCAAGTGAGTTAACTTGCTCAGTTGAATAAGTTGGAAGTAGCTCAACCTTTCCTTTTAATTTTTTTTAATGTTTTCATTAGCAATTTTTTAGACTTTTCCTTTTTGGCCTGTTACTGATTTTCTTCACTACTTGATTCGTTTGCAATTTTCTATTTAATTAAGTTCAGCTCAGCCCTCCAGATTTCTTCTTTTAAGATTTTTTTTCTTTTTATTGCTTAAGATAATGTTTGTTTTCGTAGCCCTAATAAATTGTTGCATTTTGTTCCCGTACCAATTGGTTTGTTTTGCTTTCTAGGATACGGACAGGAGGGGATGGACAAACTGGTCCAATGACTCTGTCTTCGCGAGCGTCCCCCCATAAACCGGTGGAAGCTAAGGGGTTTACCTTAGGCGAACACATAGAATCCATCATCGCAAAAGATTTCAACCATCCTTCGCACCATCCTCCTCCCCTTCATTCCTCTATGAGCCACGATGACTTCGCCTTCCAGAACTGGAAGCTGCGAAGGGCGTTACAGGAGCAGGAGAAAGAAGCCAACATGGGCATGTTACGTGTGCTACCTGTCCCGTCGCCGCCTACCAATGACCGAAGAACCAGCAGAGGGCATCACAACATGATCCCGCCAATGGCAGCTAACCCGGGAGGGGGCAATAGTAGCAACAACGGTGGCCAACCCTCCCTGTCGCCCTTGGACTACGTGAAGAACCGTATCGTGGAAGTCATGCGAACGTCGGATGAAGAACATCGACAGCAGCAGCAACAACAGAACGAAGGGCCGCCTATGTCCCGTTCATTACTTATGCCGGCCCATTCACCGCCCAAAAGGCCGCGATTAAGCCCCTCACCCCGAGGCCCTGAGCAAGACCATCGCCAATCACCTGCTCTGGCCCCGCCTCATTCATCAGCCCCTTCAGGTAACAGAAAGCAACATTGTCTATTTTCTATAACCTGCTGGACGACGATTTAAGATATAATAACAAGTAATATGGTACAGTTTCCATGATCTGTTCTTATAATTGTTAACATGTTCATTAATTTGGTGTATTGAATTTTCAGGTCCACCGCGTCTAAGTCCTCAACCTTACTTACACACATCTTACGCGTACCCATTTTCGGCCCTTACCGTCCGGTCTTTGGCCTCGCCCTCGGGCGGTGCCCCTGTTCCGGCCGTTCAGAGGCCCCCTTCTCATCCCCCGCCTCCTTCCAGTTCAGGCCCCGCCTTTGTGTTATCTGCGCAGTATGAAACCTTATCTGACGAAGACTGAACGTATAACTCGTGTCCAAAAAACTCAACTAAGGTTTATACATAATCAAGCGTTTCAGTTCAAAACGTGGTTTAAAAAGGAGAAAAATTTTAATGGTTCAGTGTATATAAATTCCTTTAATGACCGTGGGAAAGTTTAATGTAAATTTTACATCAACCATCACCCACACTGCTCTTATTATTGTCTCTTTTTTTTGCTTCAGCTGTTTTTAAATTAAACGTGTCCCAATCCCCAGTTGTTACTCTTTTGTAATTATGTTCGCTCCACCATCATTGATTTTTTTCAGATTTGTTTTTTGCCTAAACAATGACTCCTCTTCCATGTGATGCTCAGCTGAATAAAGATGGAAATCGAAATTTGTACGTGGGTAGACCAAAACAAATGGCGAAAGCGAAAAAAGAAAGACCTCTTGTATGGACTTACCCAAAATAGACATGTTGCAATGTTTTTCGGTGTGGTTAGTTTTTTCTTTCTTCTGTCTGGTTTCTTTTTCAAAAGTAGTTTACTAAGGTTTCACGGAAGTCCCTTAATAATACTTTGTTGCACAAGTAAGTTCGAAGAGGTTGGTTATTTTGGAGAATTGAGGTTTGCGAAAGACGACCAGGAAAGACTCTTTGGTGGATAGCTTTTGAAGGACTTTCTTGTGAAATGCTGGAATACGTCCAGTAATTACCCGTCTTAAGGATGATATCCCGGTTTCAGCGGTTTCAATCCCGGTTTAGCGGAATGTTTGGCTTCCATATACGTGTGATGGCTCAATTGAGAAGTCGTGCAAGGTAATATTAGGGAGTGAAAACGTGCAAGTTAAGCTAGTCAATGTTTGGATACAGATAGCGGGGAGAAATACGAGAAGTTACGATATCACTTATCATCAGAAACTTGGCTTACAGCCCAGAGTTGGTTGACGGTGTCACGTGAAGTTTAGGCAAACGATAAGCGTTTGCTTTAATTCTGTATTGATCCAGCATGGGCGAAGAAGGTGACGTCGTACTGGTCACAGGTATTTACGTATGTTGTAAATTCATTTAATGTTTCATTTTTATAAACGAATTGGTCAACCTTTTCGACTCATAAATTCCCTCAAGGCGGATCTGGCTTTCTGGGTCAGCACATCGTGCAGCATTTGTGCGCAGACCCAGCGACTAAGGAGATTCGTATTCTTGACCTTCGACCCTTCGTTAATCAGCTTGGTGAGTTGTGCAAGAGTTTAGGGATGTGGGAAGAGTAACGTTCGAGGCTTTGGGGTAGGTTTTCAAGAAAGTAAGCCTATCCAAGGTATCGTGGGAGATGTGAAAAATGCGGAAACGTTGGAGGAAGTTTTCAAAGGAGTATCGTGTGTGATACACTCGGCAGCGGTCACTGGATTCAGCCATCAACCACGGCTAAGTGAAGCTGAACAAGTCAATGTAGAAGGTAGACCATTTGATACGACTGTTGCGTATTTTTAAGGCAAAACGTTACGAGGGAGGAAACTAAGGAAATTATGCACTTTGAAGGCACCCGAAGTGTAATTCATGCTTGCTTGAAGTTCAACGTGCCACGGTTGGTTTTTACGTCCACGGTTGATGTTTGCATTCCCAAGAGAGGGCCCGTGATGCAAGCGAAAGAACCAGACTGCACCCCGCTATCACCCCGTCAATTACTTCTGCCGGCTTTGGCGGGTTCTAAGCTAAAAGCTGAAAAACTTGTAATGGAAGCTAACGGGAGACCATTGGCAGGAGGTAAGAATATTTAAAAAGGGAAGAGGCGTATTGCGACAGATTCAAGTACGAACGTGAAACGCATAAGGTAATAAATCATCTTCAAGATGAAGTAGTACAACTTTAGTCTAGATATACTGATGCTATTTGATCCTGTACTAGACTACACATAAGGACGAAGGCGTAACAAGAGCTGTAAAAAATGAAATGATGAGCCCATAGTCAAAACTTAGTAAAAACCACGGACAACAAGTGACAACATATTCTAAAAACGGAACAAAGATTGCATAAGAAATAATATACATGTAACTTCGTCTTTTATCCTTTTGAAGAAACTCTTGCCATAGTCAGGGGCGTCGCGAAGGGGTCTGTTTTGGGGTGGGTTGGACTTAACTGACTGTACTATGATAATTTTTTTACCGGACATTATAATACCGTTACAGTCATTTTAAAGAAGTATTTATACTCTATCTAATATTTGAAAACACCTTTAGCATTTTCAAATTTTACCGACAACTAACATCTTACCGACTCGGCTCGGCTGGGAATTATTGGGGGGGATGGAAGCACTTCAAACCCTCCGTCGCTACGCCCCTGGCTATAATACTATCTCGTATAAGTCTACCATATTACAATACTAAATAAATGTATATGTTTTATGAAGGCTCCGGCATAATGTAAAGTCAGCTTTTATATAGTATACTAAAAATCAGGATGTTCGCCTATGGTCGTTAATTTGTGTAAAGTCTAACGAAAAAAGTATTTCGTGAACAATTCGGAGGCTAATTATTTTCCGAAACGTAAAACTATTTATTTGCTTTCAAGAAAGTTACCTATCAGATTATATTTTTTTCTCAAATTATCCACTAAATTCTAGGTATGTCGCTAAACACACCAGGACCTTAGTGTAATACATTTATGTAATCCGTACTAAATTACTAACTGAGATGTTATAGAGAAATAAAATTTCTAAGATATATCACTAATAAAAAAAATCTGTTGACCAGTTCCTTAACCCATTAGGACGGCACATGGATCCCCTTGAGCTAGATTAATGCTACTGAAAATTTTACTTTAGTATCAACTCAGGAATGGTCCAGGTTTTGTTCTAAAAATATCGTTGTGCCGTTCGTAAGATACACGATGCTATCAAACAGGGGTAAACCGGGATTTGTTACCTGCTTTGACCGCTAAGCGTGCCCGTAGCAGCTATACGCGACGAATGGGAAGAAGTATCAATGCTTGCCATTGTCCAGTTATTTGCTTTTATTCGCTAATATAAATTTGTACTATCGAATTTTAAGTCTTCGCTATCTCCTTTTACCAATTTTTTTATTTCGTAATTACTGTATGAAAATAATATTCAAATGCACATTTTTACGTTGTATAAATGGAAATGAAGGAAGAAAAACTGATGAAGACTTCCCCGATGTTTCAGACCGCAGTTCTTCTTAAGCTATTAGCTTTCTTGTCAATTTTACATACGATTATCTTTCCCATTGACAGAGAAAACTTCGTAATTGGAAATAGTAAACGGGACAAAATGTTCGATAAGACGCGTGTCAGATGACTTGATGTCCACACTAGAAGAGCTGTTGCTAGATATGCGATATTTCACTGTGCTTGTTTCTGCCTTTTACAATAGAAGTACTTTCCAGTTTTCACGACGTTGTAGTTCCTCCCAACGAATCTTGAACCGAAAAATTACATAATTTGCTTTTTTACTTTTAATGTTGAAAATGACACTCCTGTTGCCTTATTAGTGATAATTCCACTTATCTGCAACTTCTGATGTCGCAACTTACGTCTTGGAACAGGACAATAGTATAAGCTTGTGTAATGTAATACCGTAGAGTAAGAGCAGAAGTTCCTTCGACCTTAGGCTGTGGCCAATGACGCAAGTCACAAGCGGTTTAATTAGTATCCTACACTACTGAAACGGGAAGTCAAATACGAAAAACAGAGTCCAAAAAATAAAATAAATTGGTCCTTTAATGGAGGCCATGACGCGGATTGCGTAAATTGAGTTTACATAATTGGGGACCAGTTAAGCTTGTGTCTTACATAACAATCTACTATCACGTTTAGGATTCTGTAATTGTCTTTCGCAGTCAAAACAGCCAATAAACTACCATTAGCTTATATTTTAGGAAAATACGTCTAAGTGCAGAAAGCATGGGAAGAACACTAACGTTTCCAGCGGATGTTCCCAATTGGGAAAAATGATGTTTGTCGCGTACTTCTGAAGATAAGATGTTAACTGTTCTTCTGAACTCTATGTTCAAGACCTTTGTAACTAACTTCAAGACATTAAAGAAAATTATTATTATTTGATTATTTAATTATTCAAGTTATTCAATTTCCTTTTTTTTCGTTTTACTAAACGGAGACTCGTTTTTCACTCAAATTTTAAAATTTTCAGAAATTAAACAAAAGAGGCCATCGAAAAGATAAAAAATGCAAAGAAACTCTGATATATGCCCTACCAATGTGTGCAAATTCCGATTCGTTCGGCCGCAAATATTGTACAAACCTGACAAAGGAGAGCACCTAGTTTAGATGGTAGTTCAGTCTTACTTTTTGCTGCTTCCATGCGTTACAATAGCTCGTCCCATGAGCAGAACGCTTCTTAATTTAATTAATAATAATTTTGGACGATTGTGGATTCGTTTGGTTGAAATTCATAATGAGAAAAACCACCGTACACCAAGTGGAAACTGAAAACCATCGTTAGCCGAAACTGACCCATGTCTTCCGTATAAATCTGTTAACATCATCAAATGTTATTTATTGAAACAGGTGAAAAAAGGCTGAGGACAGTAGCTCTTCGTCTTACACTACTGTACGGGGAACTGGATCCTTATTTCATCACCGAATCGTTGCACATCGCTCGCGATTGCGGAGGTATACTCTACCGCGTCGGACAAGAGTTTGCACAGCGGTTTCAAACCACTTACGTTGGTAGGTTTCTATATTTGGCACTAAATGTATTTCATTACGATCTTTTTACAAAGGAAACGCAGCCTACGCACATATCGAAGCTAAAAACAAGCTCAAGACGGACGACGTGGACGGGAACTTTTATTTCATTACAGATGACACGCCCCTCGACTGCCATTTCAGTTTTCTTGAGCCGTTTCTCAAAGACAGAGGCTTTCGATTGTCTAAAACGTGGTTACCTTACTACGTAACATTCCTGTTGTTGATGTTCCTGCAAGTCGTGTCCCGTTTGCTCCGCCCTTTGTTCACTCTCAACATCCCTTTCCCACCTGCTGCCATTTTGCACTACATCTGCAGCGTATACAGCTTCAGCCGTTTCCGAGCTGACATGATCCTAGGTTACAAGCCTCCCGTTACTTTCGACACTGCTTTTGAAAGAAGTCGACGTTATTACGCTCAAGTGTCGCTATGAGGACAAACCATGCAGATGACATGAGACAGTCACCTCCCAGGATTTCCTTTTTTTTTTGGTACATTTTACTCAATCTCTTCCGCACACTTGTAAACGAAATGCATACAACTATCAAATGTCACCCGCCAGAAATCACTTATTTTGTTTGGCTTTGTTTGTGATAAAAGGAAGAGACCAAATACAGTCTTTCAAATATTTATTTCCAGGATATCCTTTGTTTCATTTTGTTTTTAAGTAATGTAAGACTTGACGTAATTCTTACTGACAGTCTGTATGTTTTTAAAGATTATGGAACTTTATAAGGATATATATTAGTGTTAGCGAGCAATATTTTTGCAACAATGTCAATGGCGTACTTGGGTAACAAGTCGTGTTACGTATACTTTTTCTAAAAATAAGTGAACACTTCCAAATTTCGCGGTCTACCATCACTTCTGCAGCGATTGCCGAAACTTCAGCACGTAATGAAATTTAATCAGCATCAGCATACTATACCATCCCATCACATGGAAGTTAGCAAAAGTAATCCCGCTCCCAATGCCCGGGAAGACAAACCACAGTCCGATAAAGAGTTTTTGCCCCATATCGCTAATCCCTGTCTCGGAAAGATATTGGAGAAGGCAACATCCAATCGCCTAAAATCATACCTTGAGAACAACGAAGTGCTGTCAAATATGCAATGGGGCTGTAGATCAGGTAGATCAAACAACTGATGCACTTACCACTCTCAGCAACTCGATCCAGCAAAGTTTTGATAAGGACAGTATAGTCACAGCTCTACTTCTCTACATCACAGGCGCTTTCGATAATGTCGATCATGATGTGCTTGTTGAAGAACTTCAGAAGCAGAAAATACCCCAAAAATTATCCAAATGGATTAATAGCTTTGACTTCTTCTTTCGAACTTGCTTTCAAGTGAAAGGAAGAACCGTGAGAGGGGAACGTTTATAAGAGAGAGAACGATGCAAAAGCAGAAAATGTTAACAAAAAACTGAACCTTTACGGAATTTAGTTCGGGACATGCTGAAAAGTTCAAACCTCACCGTACACCTGTATCGGATGGACGTGCATGTGTTATACAATATTACCGCCTACCTGTATCAATTGGATGTATTCTCGGAATATAGTTGTCGTGTCACTACAGAACTCCGTGGGAAAGGTAAAGACAAACCTGTTTTCCAGATAGCATCACGTACGAAGGTCTTCCAGTGTGCCTCCAACCTTTGAACAAACACGTTATGGCGCGGACACGGCTAACCATGAACCTTTGCTGTGCCTTGTGTGTATCCTTGAACTCCGGTTTTGGTCAACAAAACAACCCACGGATAATTGACGAGGTAGAAAAATGGGACTTTTTTGAGACTTTCGGTACAAAAAGTAACCTAGAGAACTTCAGTACGATGCACTAATACATAACAGGAGAAGATGAGTTACATTTCTAGCCGCTAAAGTTACACTTGGATTTACTCTTATGTGTTTTTATGCAGTGAACTCAGTATCTCGTTAATATATTTTATTTTACTTAAATTAAACTTTCATAGATACCTAGTCTTCACTAAAACTTAGAAATTTTGTTCCAAAAATACACATACAAATTCTGTCTTGATTGCTTCTACACACAAATGCCAGACTCATCTTTTTTGTGGACAACCCTTGCCTGTGGGCAAAAAAAGACAGACAAAACTGGGCGGAGAAAACACCACCTGTGTAAATGGGACTTTAGAGCTGTACATTCCTGGGGGGAAGAATCCTCTACGAAAAACTGGCTTTCTATGACTTGCCTGCCCCGAGAGGAGAACTTACCTCGCACAAGTTTCAATGTATGAAACCGAGAAAGACTTGCGCTTGGAAGGTACATTTCAGTGTTCGCGGCAAGTGTGCGAAACAGGAGCAGGAAAAGCGAAAAGATGAGGAAATGTATTCATAAATACTGGATTATGCCAACTAAAAGTGTTTTTGTGCTGATTGTTTGCACAGTGATAATAGGGAAGCTCCTTGTGTCAAATTATAAACCACATGTTCATTTCGATTTCTCTGCTAGTCTCAGTAGAGCGAAAGGTGACCAAGAGGAACCTACCGTGGAACCTAGTAAAGTGAAGTTTAATAACGGGACAGAACCAGGACTTGGTAGTATCTTCGTTCTCCCAGTGAAAAAAACAGCTGAATGGATGAAAAGTCAAGAGTTGCTCTATGCTCAACGCAAAGAACGAATTCGACAAGCGTGCCAAAGATATAAAATTAAAATCGGACGGCATTTGACCTTAAAAACAGCAAAGAACTTTTCGTCGTATCCTTTCATAGACGAAGGTCTGCTACTATTAGTACATGTTCTAGTAACGTGATTTTACGTAAAAATGCGTTCTTGTGCAATGCTCGCCAAGAGAACCTACCCAAGCCATAATCCCTGTGCTAATGCCACGGCAGTTGCGCGTACGGTGTCCTACCTTCATCCACTTTCAAACATACAGTACTCGGCAGAAAAACAACTCAAACAAAATGTCCTGTTGCTAACGTCCCAAGCCAATGTAAGGAAGCCTTGTTGCGGGTCAAAAACGTTTGGACGACGCAAACGAGGGACTCCGCTCACGCAAATGCCGGGCCATTAAATACCCGACGGTTTGTTTAAGGTCGTTTTCTTTACGAGTACTGTACAGTACTAGTAAAAAAAAATCGGGCACAACAAAAATCCCTATACTATCGCCACGGCAGTTGCGTGAGCGGTGTCCCACTTTTTTGTCTTTCGAACGTTTGTGACCCGTAACGCTTTCCCCTCAGTGGCGCGTGGACGTTAGTATAGACTGGTTTGTTGGGCCCGATTTTTGTTTTTTACGAGTACTGTACAGTATTCGGCACATATTTTCAAAACGACCCAAACAAACCGTCCTGTTGCTAACATCTCGCGCCACTAGGAGGAAGCGTTGGCGCGGGTCACAAACGTTTGAAAGACGCAGAAGAGGGACACCGCTCGCGCAACTGACGGGCCGTTAGGCATCCGATTGTTTGTTTGCGTCGTTGTATGTGCCGAGTGCAGTGTACAATACAGTGGCCCGCAACAAGACTTTCGGAATAACAAAGTTTCGTTGTTAGCAGAATGGCGTGCCGTTAGCATAGGGCCGAAATTTGGGTTAAATTTTTTAAGAGTACAACTCTTTAAAAGTACTTCAAGAGTACACGACTCGTCAATATAACGACCCTCCCATGCTAACTACACGACATTTACGGGCGCGGTATCCAGGGCCGTACCCAGGATTTTGGTTCCGATGGAGTTTTGGAAGTTTCGGGGGTGGGAGGGGGGTATCATGCAACTTTTTGGACATTTGGGCATTCTCCTATGTTCACCATTATAAAACAAAAATTTCGTGTGGGAGGGAGGGGGGGGGGGGTACGCCAAAAACCACCCCCTGGGTACGGCCTTGGCGGTATTCTCTCTATCTTTCGCTTATAGGTCGTAATTTAAACCTAGCCTAAGTAAAAGGATAGAGTAGAACTCGTGTGGGTTATGAAACGCAACGCAAGGCAAGGCTCTCGCAATGAAAACTTTCATTGTTGCCCAGTCCCCTGTAGTAAGCGTGGGTCTACGCTTGGGACACCGCTCCGCAAATGTCGTATAGTTACCATAGGACCAGTCAATAGGCCTACGTCTTTTTTACTGGCGAGTACTGTAAACTGTGAATTTAACGTGTTTATACTTTCCATAGACCCACCAATTGAAAGGCCGAATCACCTCCATGCCTTCCTTCTCCGGTCGTCTTCAGTAATGGCGTGCAACCAGCCAAAAGTCGCCTCTACATCAGTTGTGCTGTCCTTTCTATTAGCTGAAGACAACGTGGAAGATCGGGCTATACTTATTCAAAAAAGAGATTCACATCCCTTGCTTCCTAGAGTGAGTGTGATCAGTTGTGCTCAGACATATCTAATTTTTCCTTCAATGTAGTCTGAAGCGGAATTTAAATCCGCCAATGAAACGTACTTCAAGTTCATGTTTGTACGTCATCCAATAGATAGACTCCTTTCGGCTTACCTGGGCAAAGTTTTCGATATTGGGGTTAATACAAGAGAATATTTTGTTAAGGCCAAGAACATCGCCCAAGCAATAATGGCTTCACGGTCAGTAAAGGCCAACGCCTTCGAAACAAAATCTGCAAGACGGAGACGGCAAATAGAGAACGAAAAGAACCTTGAAAACGGTGTTGCCAGTGGTGCACAAATACTTGATCACTGGGAAAGTTTAAAAATGAAATATAAAGTGAAATACTCCTTAAAGAAGAATATGACAATTGCCCCAACTTTTGAAGAATTCTTGGAGTTCATTCTATCGACAAGTCTTCAAGGTACGCGTATGTTTTTGAGTAAGTTACGAAGTAATACGAGGACTATTGCAGGTTTTAGTATAATGGAAGGTCACTGGACGCCATATTGGCGGCGATGTTCTCCTTGCCATATTCCCTACGATGTGATCGGTAAAACGGAGACATCGAAAGATGACTTTACGGTAGGTTCAAACAGTTACCTTCTATTCACAATTTTCTGAAAAATTTCATTTTAATTTCTGAACACATAAACAGTATATCTGGCAACGGACAAGACTGGACGAACGCATTCCGATTCCTTGGCTAAATAAAAAAGGACCATTGACTCAGGACACTGACCCTAGTCAATATTACGCCGCTTTACCCCGTAACCTAATTTTACGGGTGTACCAACGTTTCCGTTTAGATTTTGAAATGTTTGACTACAGTATTAACGATACATTGTTGCAAGCAGGATACGCTCCTCTTAAAAACAGTGAAAACGTGGAATACTCCCATTATGTGTAAACTTGAATAGCGTACAGATACTCGCTACAACATGACAAACACGCTTACTTTTTCGAAAAGCACTTTTCCATAATTCAATTCGTGGTTAGTGCAAGCTAAGGAGTGCCGTCTAGTGAACCTTGATTTGACTATAGATATAAGTTCAACAGGGTGAAATATCGAGGGCTCTCGCAACAGAAGTGGGCCTTTCCCTTTTGTTCGAGGCCTGCCCATTGGTCTTTTACAGGTAACTTTCTGTGTGGAATTACTTATTTTAGAAGTCTTTCAGGAGGCATTCGGTGCACTTGCCAAGCCAACGTAGTTGACTTCTTTCGGTAAAAAAATACAAGCGGGTGGTCTGTGGTTACTTATCAAATCGCCTAATGCAAGATTTCAAAAGTTTACTGATGCCGTTTTTCTCCTTTTGGTTTTAAAGTCAGGTAGGCTAGTATGAAGGTACTAAATGAGAGAAAGGATCCTATTGTTTTTAGCTGGGCAAGTCCTGAAGGACTGCCCAGCTTATACGATCGGTTGATGGTGCTAAACCTCACGTGCTAGTTTAGCTTGGAAGGTGTTCATTACTTGTGTAGGTTTCTGGGGTGGTAACAGGGGGAGGGGAATGGGAATTTTGCTAGAGGCAAGTTCCTTAACACGGTTGGGCTAGGTGCTGGAAAGTAATGGGAGCACGCATGGGCTAAGTGTAGAATTTACTCCTGCCGGGGGTATAGGAAGAACGTTAGCACGGGCTAGGGAGATAAGCTGAGAGCACAGAGCACACCAGAGACCGCATCCCTGTATAAAGTGCCGTTACAAGAAAATGTTTTGAAAAGGAGGAGTTCGTGTGCAGCGGAAGAAGTGCTGATTGGCTGAGAGAGAAGCTTGGAGCAGAAGTAGTGGTGATTGGCTAGAAAGTGGCTGGAAGAAATGCATCGATGTGTTTAGTAAAAACATATCGATAGCTTTAAAACTTGTTGTCAATAAAAATATGTTTCTAACGATAACGATTCTAATAGAAGAAAGCACCATAGAGTAAATATATTATAGAGTAAATATATTATAGAGTGTTCTGTGTGGGAAGCACAAACGTTGGTTGTGTACGTTTTTAAAATCTCGCCTGTTTCTGGTGCTACATAGCTGAAAATCGATACGCATAGCCTTTGTATCGATTCTTTTTTCAGGCTCATTTTCAAAATTCCCGGTTAGACGAAGCCGACCCAGCAGTTTCTTTGAAATATTGTTTCCCATTGTATTTGCATTGCGTTGCATTTGTATTGTATTTGTATTTGCATTTGTATTGTATTTGTATTGCAAATCTCCAGAAATTACAGCGTATGTCATGGGCGGTAATTCCCAATGAAAACGAAATCACACGTCTCAATGAGGAATTTCGAGTGACTCAACAAAAGTGTGCGAAAAGCATTCCGGACATATCACCAATATATAATTGATCAAATTCTACCGATCTAAAATCTATTGTTTTGTTTTCTTCGAATGCATGTTCTTTGTAAATGCAACGCAATACAAATACAATGGGAAACAATATTTCAAAGAATCTGCTGGGTTGGCTTCTCTCCCTTTACCAATTTGGGACCAAAACTGTATGGGTGTGTTCGTGCAAAGGACGAATGCAAGAAGAATCTAGTTTGATTTGGAAATAAATAAACAATATTATTAATAGAACAATTATAATCTGTTGGATCTGAACCTGTTGGATTAGCTTCTCTCTCTTTACCAATTTGGAACCAAAACTGGTTAGGTGGGTTCGTGCAAAGGATGAATGCAAGAAGAATCTAGTTTGATTTGGAAATAAATAAAATATATTATTAATAGAACAATTATAATTGTATACAAACCGCAGCCACCTTCGACGTTTTGAAAAGCATCTTTCCTTTAACTGGAAGGAAATATTCTACCTGAAATTTTTTCGGGTCATAATAAATAAAGAGGCCGTTTTAATTTTTTTAAAAAATGTATTAAAAATTCAGTACTAAATAGACTATATTGTAAATAAAGTCACGTGATTTGTCAGTCCATACCGCTCCCAAGCGGATGAAGCGGCAAGCTTTCAGATTGACTTCATCGTGTCAATTTGGCGCGGACGGTACAGATATCACATATGGTGTCAATTTTCAGCGGAGAATGTATTGCTTTTTTTAGACAACATTGTTATGGAAAGAGATACTTAATTTGTATCTTTTCGTCATTTGGAAAATTAGCAACGCATAATTCGCGTCATGGCGCAACTAGTTTGTGAGTCCACACAATACCTGAGGTACTCTCTTCGCGCTCGTGTAGGACTTTACTGGATAGAAGATTCGAACACTTTTTTTTCTAGTTAGTATCTTAGTAATGAAACGTTCTGTCCGCACTGTGTACGTAAGCCATACCAATGATATGTTTCGTATTATTCTTCAGAAAAGTGCGCCATTTGTAAGACTGAAAAATCTGAGATGAGAAAAAAAAAGAACGAACGCAGATTTAAAAAATAAATAAAATGTATTTATATATTGCACCTTTGCAATTGTCATACTTGAAATTTCACTGCATTTTAATTTAACTTTTTTAGACACAAAAAAATACGTATAAGTTGAAAAAAACGACTGAGAGTCCAAAGAGACCTTTCACACGAAAGATTTTACACACACACTCATAAAAAAAAACAATTAAAACAATAAAAGGTCCTCCGCACTTGGTCTCTTTTCAGGAATTGAATAGGAAAAACATGTAAAAATTGTCTTGGAGATGTTAAATTTCAGATTGATTTGAAGTTTTGGAGTAAACATAGTTTTACGTAGAGGTAGTGCCTACTTTGAGCGTAAGATACTTGTCTAGCTCGGCTGTGTTCAGCATCATTTCGTGTGACAGAGTTAAATTTTCCAGTAGCGGTTCAACGGTGTGTGAAAACGGAAATACTGTGCAAGTCGACAATAATAT